>FIZR01024892.1:0-15818 GCA_900060175.1 Ferrisia virgata | reverse complement strand
CCCCTTGAAAAAAAAAAAAAAAAAAAAAAAATACTACCATTGAAATTTTTTATGGATCAAAAATCGATGTACATATACGAACGAATTGGATTTCATTTTTTGAAAAATACTTCGTAATCGTAATAAGTACGTATTAATGAAACTATGTCATTCGACGTCGTCTTGTGTGTATTTCCCTTCGACCCTTCTCCACACCTACAAACACTTCTGGTTCTATCATCTCTCTTTATTTTGCGTTCGTTGTTTTATATTCATCGTCGCGACGCCAGCTTGAATAATGGTTTTTTGTGTAATATATTTTAGTTTGCAATTTCAATTTTAATATTTTGTTGTCGATTGTCGTCATCGATAAAACTACTAATATTGCCATATAATTTCGTTGAAGGCCGAAAATTAACGAGTGGGTCCATATGATAACGATGATTTTCGTATTCCTTATTTGGTACTCGTATGAAAATTTATTTTTAATTCATAAATTAATCTATCGATGAAGGGTATTCCCTACGTCGTTTCAACTTCAGGTTTTTTAGCCTGATTTTCTGTGTCATATTGTCAATGAAAACCAGGCTATTACAGTCCATCGACCAATGTGGAGGGGGGGGATATCAACAAAATTCGTTTTGGGATTCTAGAAGGCCATGAAGACAATTTTTGACCATGTCAGATATTTATTTTTGTGTTTTTCTCGAACATTAAAATTGTTTACTCCGTTCGATACTTACGAAAATCGCTCCAATTCGGTTAATCGACTCAGTTTGGCTTCAGATTAAATATATATATGAGTGGGAATGACCTCTGATCGAAATTCAGTTTTGCCCCATTTTGGGGGAGGGGGTGCTGTGAGGCCAAAAACATTAAAATTATTCATTTTTAAGTCAATCGATAGAAAATCCAAAGTTGCATAACATATTCAAAAATCAACCTCCTAGGTCAATTAGGAGGGGAGATATCAGGATTTTTCCTGTTTGTAACTTTGAAAAAGGGCCGCTTCTCTTCTGCCTCCCTCCCCCCATTGAGCCAGAAAGTTTAAATTTGGTATGTACATTAAGCAAAGTGCTCTAGATGTGCTTTTTGGGGGCCCCAACTTTTCAACTTCATTGCAACCCTCCCACCCTGGAAATATGATTTTTTTTTAGTCAAATTTTCTCTTTTTTTGAGGTTTTTGAATTTTTTTCTCGCATAACTTCCGTGTAAATAGAGCTGGGAAGCTGAAATTTAGTATGCACGTTTAGTATGAACCCTGGATGCGCCTTTTGGGGGGTCTCGTATTTTCAGCCGCATTGCACCCCCTCACAGCCCGGACTTTGTGGTTTTTTGATCGTTTTTTCTAATTTCTTATGTTTGTTCCTCGCATAACTCCCTCCAAATTTAGCTAAGAAGTTGAAATTACGTATGTACAGTCAGTGAGAACCATAGATGACTTTTTAGTCCGATTGAACCCTTTTGATTCTCATGATTGTAATGTCATGAAAGTCAGGCTGAAAAAGATTCGCTTTGCTATGCTTTTTTTTCGAAAGTTGTAGGAAATGGTGAAAAAAGTTACGTAACTACTTCAAATGAACGTGGTAAAAATTTGGGGTCTTTAACTTGACCATTATTCCAACCCCATTTTGGTATAAACTTTCAAATTTTATCCAAAAAATCAAAAACTTTTTTTGATATTAACGTGTCTTTTAATTGACCATACAAGAACAAAAAAAAAAGGTTTTTGTAATTTTTTTTTGCGTTTCAAAAGTTTTAAAATTGGATTTACTAATGGAAAAAATTAAATGCTTAATTTCGATTTTTTTTTTTAGGTAAAAAAAGGAAAAAAGTATTTTCACTCATCGTGTCATCATCAGAAATGATGGGATTTCTAATTTTTGCTTCAATAGCTTGAAATAATTTTGAATAAATGATTTTTTCCACTTTTACACAGGTTTTTATACCCGTTGAAAGGCAAAAACGTGCAAGAGTAGGGAGGGTGCAATCGGGCTAAACAGTCGACACCATCAAAAGTCGCATCAACATATCGAATTTTAAATCCCTACCTCAATTTGGAGGAGAGCTCTGTGAAGAACAAACTCAAAAAAAAAAGAAAATCGACCAAAAAACTACGTTTTTAGGGCTGTGAGGAGGCGCCATCAGGATCCTTACTAAATCTACGTAACATATTTCAACTTCTTAGCTCAATTTAGATAGGAGGTATGCGAAGAACAAACTCAAAATGTAAGAAAACCCGCCCACAAAATCGTATTTCTGAGCTGTAAGGAGGCACAATGTGTCTGAAAAGTCGAAACCCCCAAAAGACACGTCTGTGCCCGTTATCTAGTCTATATACTAAATTTCAACTTTCCAACTCAATTTGGAGGGACGATAGGGGTGGAACGGTCCCGTTTTCAGTGTCAACAAAGGGAAAACTCCTCATATTTCCTCTCCTAACTGACCCAGGAGGGTGATTTTTGAGTATATTTAAAGTTTAGTACCTATCTTGGATTTTTATCTTGTCAATGTTCCTCTTTTAACCTCATTTTTTGCTTGATTCCCGAGAATTTCATGAACTAAAATTTGAAAACTATCCAACTGTAAATCAATTTAATATTCTGGACCATAGTTAAAAGTTTCGAAATAATTTTTTTTTTTTTTTTTTTTTTTTTTTTTTCATTTCATTTTGAACATTATTCTACCGTTTAGTCCTTGGAAAATTTGTAAATGAAAACAATAAAACACATTTCTCCTGCATCATATGTTCAAAACCTATACTCATTTACCTAAGATTTGTTAACTTTGATCTTTCTGGGGATACTTTAGTTTTTATCGTACCTAATTTTCACTCCTTTGTTTTACATGCTCACGTACCGGAATCAGAATGCTTAATTGAATGAAATGAAAAAAATTATTTAAGGAATAGAGTTTTTTTTTTAAACTTATTTTAACAGTTTGTTTTGAAATAATTCTGCATGTGCTTAAATAAAATTTAGCGTCAAATCATAATCTTTTGTTTAAATTATATTTTTATCCTGGTTCCTTAGGCTTAAAAACTTGACATTTGGAATTTGAATGGGAAGATGTATAGAAATATGCACTCACTTTCAAAGCTAAAAATTGAATCGCATTACGAATAACATTTCTAATTGTGAAAATAAGTGGGTAGTTGGATTGATGAAAAAAATATAATAATAATGAAATAACATTGAATGAAAAACAAGTTAATCATACGAAACCGGTTCTCCTAATATACATCTACTCGGTATTTTTTTAAACCATTAGATGCATCATAAAATTTAAAATCCACCAGACGGACATTCAAAATCAATTATCGTATTTCATTGTAGAAAAATTATTCCTCAACTTTCTTTTTGATACCTACGTTTCTTTTTTGTTTTTTTTTTTTTTTTTTTTTTTTTAAAATTATTCCCCAACTTTCTTTTTGTTACCTACGTTTTTTTTTTTTTTTTTTTTTTTTTTTTTTTTGTTATAAAACTGTTTTATATTGTTCCTTAAATACGAGATTACTACATACTTGTAGATCCTAATAAATAATTTGTATTTTTTTCGACGAAATTTCTATGATAAAAATATAATCCTTTTGAATCTAAGTATGCATTTCGTATATTACAAAAATACGATGATGTAATTTATTATTATAATGTGCATCGTTGAACAATATTTCTCGTAATTTCGATTAAATAAATTCGTATTGAACATTTTCTTACGTATATTTTACCATCGCTTAGTTTTATTTATCGATGAATATTGACTTATACTTACTCAAGTTGGCGTCATTCATTTAAATTTTCCAAATAATTTGAGTTGATAATGAATTTAGGACTTCATACAAGAGAGTTACTACAATCGCTTTTTTTATGGTAGATCTAGATACCGCATAATAATTTTTTTATTGATTAATTGCCCCTAATAATTCAATTCATTGAATGTTATAGACAACGCAATTGTGATAATTCAAAACCTAATGCACAAAAATTCAATAGTAACTTGAACCATGGAAAATGTTTTTATAAATTCTTCCATTTTGAAAGAATACAGTAATGAAATTTTTCAAAATTTGCGTTTCTAAAAGCTTGATGTTATCTATATAGATGATGGTTCTTCATAATTATAACATTATTCACTACCCGAGTCTTTCAAAATGAAAATTTTTTCATAGTTTACCTACATCGAGTGATATCATACTCGTTGATGGAAAAATTCCTCTATCATTCCCAAAATTAGTAATTCGTGTTATGAATTAAGGAATAATATGAAAATGTATTCCCCAAGTGTAGAAGTTTTGGCAGGTTTAGCTTATGACTGCAAAGTACGTATTGTACGTTCTAAATGACTGCATAAATCATGATCCTTTCAAAGCCAATCATCGATTATTCATTAATAAGTTTTTTATACGTATACTTTTTTAATTATATGTAGAAAAAAACATCTCCGAAATGATGAAAAGATTCATTTATAAAAAACAATTCCTCCAGATCAATGATGATGCGAGATCAAATAATTCTTTTGATTGTATTTTTCGATGTTATTCCCATTTATTTGCTAAGTGTCCATTTTTGTTCTCGATTCTTTAGTTTTTTTTTAAATTATCGTTTATTTTTAACATTAGCAATTTCGTATTCCTGCAAACAATGATGGAGTGTTCTCGTTCTCATTCTTTGTTCTTCAAACTAAAAAAAAGACGTTAGAGTTTCATTCTGACAAGATATCATGTAAACGATGAAGATGAATAATGAAGAACAAGAATGCCGAAAAACAGAAAAAATAGTTTTTGGTTCTTTGATTCCTTTTTATCGATTATTTTCTATAAATTATTGTTCTTTGTTCGTCTTCGTTTTTTCATTTTTTTCTCAATTTCTCAATTTGTTCTCGGTTTTTTGTTGTTCTTTTATTTCGTTCTTCTTTTCATTCTAGCTCCTATCACTGATCCACATTAAAATTGAAGAAGGTACAGAATTATTTTAAATGTTTGCACATTTAACGATTTGAATATGGTTTCGAATTGAAACCACATTTTTATTTGAAATAAAAATCAACTACAACAACCGGTTTAAGGGATGAAGTGGAGGGATGAAGTAGAGGGATGAAGGACTATATTAGGCCTACTGATAGTGCGATAATCACTTATCAGTTTAGGCACTTTCCTAAATTGGTCTTCTAAATACCTTTTTTAATTTTGAATCTAATAATTTCCGTTTCAGATGTATATAAAATATATACCGTAGGATCACATAGCACACACATTTCATCATGAATTTGGGCGCTACAGACTTCGTGGTATTTGGATTAACTCTACTCGTATGCATACTGATTGGCATTTATTACAGATGTTCTGGTGGAAAACAACAAACAAATCAGGTATTATATGCATAACCACGATTTATACTACTAATGCTCTGTACGCTTTAAAAAGTATGTGTATGTATTTAACAGTAATACTTACATACTTACTGGTACCATAATGTACGTTTGTTTAATATTTACCTCTTGTCATGCTACATGGTTTTCGCCTTACGCAATAATATGTTCGTTGATGTTGTAAATAAGTAATTTACAACGAGATAATTATTGCTTTGTTATTTATTCGAATTTCAGGAATACTTGCTCGGTAATAAGAACCAAGGTGTGATTCCAATAGCTTTTTCATTGGTGGCTAGTTTCGCCTCTTCTATATCAATTCTTGGCTATACCGGCGAAGTTTACAACTACGGTACGCATTTCTTCGTCATAAATGTCGCTTACCTTATATCAACACCAACAGCAACCATATTCTATTTACCGGTGCTTTTTAAAAACAACACTATATCAGTTTACGAGGTAAATAATGCGATAAATTCGAGAAAAAAAATAGGTTTCGATCAATATAAAACAATAATGAATTTATTACCTAATTTCTTAGTATTTGGAGAAAAGATTTGGACATACGACTAGACTTTTAGCATCGCTGGCGTTTACGTTGCAAATGATTTTGTATATGGGAGTGGAACATTATGCACCAGCTATCGCCGTCGAAGCAGTCACAGGATTTCCTCAAACATGGTCTATTATTTTGGTCGGAATAATTTGCATATTTTACGGTACTATTGGCGGTGTTCGAGCTGTAATCATTACCGATCTGTTTCAAGTACGTATGCTCGTATTGTAACATAACCTAAGACAACAATAAATCTATTATAATATTGGTGCTTCTTTTCAGACTATTTTAATGTTCGCTGCGGTATTCGCCATAATTATTGTAACCATCATTGACGCTAATGGATTCGGACCAATATACGAAACAGCTGATGCTCGTGGTAGAATAGACTTTTCTAAGTAAGCTATACAAATGTAATCATATTCTGGAATATAACGCTGTTGGATATATTAAAGCTCCGAGAATAATGAACTGTTTAGTTTTAATATAGATCCCACCGAGAGGCATTCTTGGTTCACTGTACTAATCGGAGGGTTCTTCACCCATATCACTTTGTATGCCATTAACCAAGCTCAAGTTCAAAGATACGTTTCTATGAAATCGTACAAATCAGCGGCGACAGCGTTAATGCTATCGTGTCCTATACTTATCGCGTTCATGTCTTCCTTATGCGTAGCTGGGTTATGTTTATTTTATAATTATCGGGATTGTGATCCGATCAAGTAAATATTGTAATCGCAAAAGTATTTGGTAATTTAATTTTATTAATGAAATATAACCAATGTAAAATGTTTACAGAGAAGGTCGTATAAAATCTGCCGATCAACTAGTTCCTCGTTATGTGCTAGACAGACTAAACGTTATTCCAGGATTAACTGGACTTTTCATAGCGGGTATATTTTCGGCTTCTCTAAGTACTGTCTCGGCAGCGGTTAATTCATTGGCAGCTGTAACACTAGAAGACTATGTCAAGGTGAATTTACACAGCTGTTTGTAAAACCAAGGCTGAAAACCTAAATCATCGATGCAGTTTTTATTTTTCACCATCACTGTTATCGAAATTTACGACTTATTTGCATTTTTTTGTTTTTTTTTGTCTGTTTACATATTTCGTTCATATAGCCAGCTTACAAATATTTTTATAAAACCGAACTGAGAACCTTGGACGCTGGTTTGTCCAAATGTCTAGCTTTAGTATACGGTTTCATTTGTCTAGCGGTAGCTCTATTAATACGTAGCTACGAATCATTGCTGACCGCTTGTTTCGTCGTATTTGGAGTCTGCGGTGGACCTTTGTTCGCCTTGTTTACAGCCGGCATGATGATACCGGTTGTAAACGAATTAGTAAGCATACACAAGTTCTTCATTGTGATGCTCATTAATATTGGCTAATTAATTTCAATTAATTATTAATTATTTTCGTTTTGTTTCTAGGGGGCTATCGTTGGTTTTCTCACTGGACTCATGTTCTGTTTCGTGATGGGTTTCGGAGGTCCGAAACCTAAATCTATTCCTTTACCTACCTCGATTCAAGGATGTAATAATGCTAATTTTACGGCTGTGATTTACGATGCTGTGGGAATGATAAACAGTACGGCATCGGCATCTGCTCAAACTGGGTACGAAGTAAAATTGTATAAATTGTAATTACCCATCCAATAATCAATCTAACAGAACTTGAAGATAGAAATTATCAATTAGAAAATTTAGAATCAGAATCTTACGAGAAGATCTTTCTAATTCTTTTTATTTTTAACATATCAAACAATGACTATGTTTATATCTTGAACAGAATGTTCAACTACTTAAATATTAACGGTATCGAAATCAGTTCATTTTTTTATCAGTTTTACGAAACAACTTCCTTTCTATCTGTAGGGAACCGTTTTGAATCTGATAGAAATTAGAAACTAAAATGCAATCAAATTTACTTAATTTGATGTAAATGATATTCATTTTTACTTTCGTCTTATTTTCATTTTCGATGAGAAAACAGATTTCTCAACTTTAGAAATTCATCCGTCTTTGATGACAGCTTACTTTACTAATAAATTTTTATCTTTGCAGAGACCCCACAGAGTATAATTATTTGTTCAAAATAAGCTACATGTATTACATCGTGTTCGGTTTCGCTGTCACGTTACTTCTCAGCGTATTAGTAAGTCTAGTTGTCGGCCAGTCGGACGAAACTTCTCCTGATCCAGATTTATTTACTCCTCTTGTGGCACGCCACATCAGAAAAACACTTCGACATGAAGAAACTGTGTATATGGTAAGCGGTTGATATTTACTTACTTACCGCTATTTATATTTGAAACTGAAGAAATATCATTGTATATGGTAATTCTCTTCTGTTTTAGTATGATATTAAAAAACTCGAAGAACTGGAGAAGAATTGATTAACAAGTACTGACAAGTGACAGTAGAGATTTTTTATTTCCGTAACATCCCCATGGCCAACTTTTTTAGTTGTATTGGATTAGACCTAGTAAACCATATTTGTATATTTATTTTGTGAGATGCAGGCCTATTATCATTTCGTAATGAGGCCTAATTACATTTTAATTAAAATACAATGGATATTTTTTTCCGCTGATTTATTCATTCCTAAAACGATGATCAATTAATTGTACCAGACTGATGACAGCGTTAATCATCATCGTATTGCGGTCGTATATTAACTTGATAAGATCATTTTTTCAATTTTTCAAGCAACACAGCCAACTATACTGAAAATGAAAACATTAACTACCCTGTACATTAAAATCTTCATTTTTTTTCTTCGTCAAATCACGAAATAACTGCCCACAATCGAAAGAAGGAAGCATCTGGATCAAGATTCTGGAAACATCAAGTAGTAGTACTAAATTAAAATTATCGTTCATCATTGATTGAACGATAATGCACTCACAATTTTTTTGTTCGATCATTCCATAATTCAAATCACATCCATCCCCGCTTATTTTGTTGAACTGTCATTGGTTGATCTAGTTTATCGTTATAGCGTCATTAGCGTCATTACAATTCGCATTTACGCCATTTTTCTTCTTATGTTTGTGAAATTGAAATTGCAATTTGGGGTTAGAACGATGAAAAGACGAATTTATTTTGTGTAAAATGTGAATGGTGTTATAATTAGTTGAAGAAAGTATCTGGTATTGTTCAATGATTGTTTAACTACAGATTTACGGTTTATTGTTTCAATTTACGAATTTTTCAATTTTATTACTATCAGGTAACAGTTTATAATTCTAAGCTCATATGAAATTTGAACATATTCGCATTTGCGATTAATATTTTTCACCAACGGTTATATGATTAATGTTTCATTTCCCACGACTTGCATAATGGTTACTAAAGCAATGAACATAGTTGAATAAAAATTGTGCTTAGAGAATGACATGTAGTGCACCAAATTCTATATTAATTTCTGAAAAGTACCGAAAGAAAAGAGTATACTGAACAAGAATTCATTATAGGTATAGTAAACAATCATGGCTGCCGACAAATTATTACCTTTATTACTCTGAGTTTTGGCAGATAGGGAATTATATTATGAGATTTCATTCTCACTCAATGAGTTGAAGGCTTAAAAGAAAAAATATTTATACAGTACCATAATTACATATGTATTTTCAGTTGTAATCAAAATTAAGATTTTCAAGAAAGTGATTTACTTTACTTGATTATTTATCGTAGATTAGTCGTAAGTAAAGGTACGCTACTGTTGCTGTACTGAACGGTCTCTTTGTTTTCTATTCCTGTTTCTTTTTTAGTTGACAAGTAAGAACCAATCAGAAATAAGTATAAAAGGAGTAGGTAAATGTATAGGTTAAGATAAGACATTTCTATTGAACTCTTTTCGAAGAATAGGTGTATAGTTGGAATGTGATTCGTCATTCGTGATTGTTCAATTTGCTCACACACAGCCATTTTGTTCATTTGGTTTGTTAGTGTTGATGACATCATCGTGTTTTCAGTTATTCATTTTCTTGTTATACTTTGAAACTTTGTTCAATCTTGTAACTGTCATTTTGTGAGTTGATTTCTGTCTTCAGTTCATTTGTACTATGCGTCGTGTTGTATTAGTACATAGTGTGTTTTAGAATCGTAATGCATACAAGAACTTTTCATGATTTTAATATGATGTTTTTACAATGAAGTGAATAATTTGAATAGCCAAGATATTGTTGCTAATTAAATATGCAGTTCGTGTAGCATTTGCGTGTGATTATTATAAAACAGTCGTTTGTGTTCGTACTTCATCTTTCATTTTTAAACGTTTTTACTTGGAAAATTTTTGATCGTTGGTGAAAAATTAAGAATAATTACCTAGGCTTACAGCGAGTAACAGTGATATTTCTGGTTAGTACCTACATATATGTACTTAAATTACTCCATTTGTATTTCGAAATATTTTTACATTACCTTATCGAATTTCATCTTTTCACATTGGAAATTGAAACATTCATTCTATTCCTAAAGTTTTTGATTGATTTTCTCGTTAAAGTTATTTTATCGACGTGATTATTTTCGTCTTAATTTTTCGCTGGTAGGTTTTTGAATCCTTTGAAACTAAGTACATATATCCTTTTATTATGATTAATGCGATTTCCTAGAAACATATACGGTACACGAACGAAAATATTTCAACTGAAAATTATAATATTTTTGTGATCGATTTTATGTACTATTCGATTTATTCGCTTGCTTATTTGTTATTTTTATTCGGCAATAGTGTTGAGTATAATCTAACTTATATTGTTTTCTTTTTTCGTTTTCTCAGTTTGGAATTTTCAAAATCGTTTCACCGGATTTAATCTCCAGCCTAATTGAATCTCTTGTAGTTACGGCCAGCTATGATTAATTTATGTAATTTTGGCGAAGAAAATCTGTTAACGCGTATTGCACCTGGAATATTCATTGAATTACCTTTTTAAAACTGTAACAATTTCATGGATATTGTAAACTCGTAAGTACAAATGTTTTTGTCAGTTTTCTATAACCGTTTTTGTTGTTTTCGCTTGTTTTTTTTTTACTTTTATTTCGTAATCGTCATCCATTTAATTAATTTCGCGTCATTTGTTTATTTCTTGATTAGTGGTATTGTAAACATGATCGGACCTCGTGTTCTGTTATTGCGGCCTACTGCATCATTTTGAGCTACGCTGAAACCGAAGCAAATTTTCTAATGTGACTTGTACTAGTAATATTCGTTAATACAATTTGGTGGCAGTTTGAAGATTTCATGGAGGTTATAGAACTCGTAAGTACAATTTATATCGTTTCGATCTATTTGCTTGCTTGTTATTTTGATTTCGCAATCGTGTTTAATATGATTTAATTTGATTTTTTTTCTTGTTTGTTTTTTCACTCACAATATCGAGCCCGATCGGACATCTTGTATTGTTACGGATACCAATGATTAATTTATCGTTTTGAGCAATGCATTCAATGAAGAAAATTTTCTTACAAAAACTGCGCGAGAAATATTCGTCGATATACTTTTTTAGCTGTGCGAAGTTTTCGTGGATAGTATTAATTTGTAAGTACTATTTTTTTTGTCAACTTTCTACGATCGTTTTTTAAGTATGTATTTGCTTGCTTAGTGATCATGTTTATATCGTAATCGTGATATGTTTTTTTTTGTTTTCGTATTAGTAATTTGAAACCTTATCGGACCTCCTGTACTATCGTCGTGGTCAGTCAATTTATCGTTTTGTGCTGTGCTAAAATTGAAGAAAATTCACGAACGTGAGCTGAATAGGAAATATTCGTCGATATACTTTTCTCAACACTTCAAAATTTTCATGGATTTTAAAGTTATCTCGTGAGTATAATTTTTTTCTTAGCTTCCTGTGATCTGTTTCGATTTCTTAGCCTACTTATTCATTATGTTATTTGGTAATCATGACAAATGTAATCTATTTCATGTTGTTTTTTTTTTTATCGTATTAGAATTATGAAACCTAATTAGATCACTTACGTCACCATCGCGGCCATTTGTGACGAATTTATAATTTTGGGCTACGTAAAACAGAAAAAAAATTCACCGATCTGAGCTGAACGAAAAATATTCATCAATATACTTTTTTCAGCAGTTCGAAATTTTCATGGATATTATACCTCGTAACTTTGTAAGTATAATTTCTTCTATTTATTAGCCTTCTTATTTATTATGTTATTTGGTAATCATGACAAGTGTAATCTATTTTATGTTATTTTTTTTGTCGTATTAGAATTATGAAACCTAATTAGACCTTTTACGTCGTCATCGCGGCTACTTGTGACGATTTTTTTATTTTGGGCTACGTTAAAATAGAAGCTAATTTACTGATTCTGAGCTGAACAAGAAATAGTCGTCAATATACGTTTTTCATCAGTTTGAAAATTTTACGGATATTATATACCTTGTAAGTACAATTTTTTCTTAGCTTTCTGTGAACTTTTTCTATTTATTCGTTTGCATATTTATCTTTTTTATTTCATAATCGCGATAAATGCAATGTAATTCATGTTGATTTTTTTTTCTGTTTCCTTAGAAATGTCAAGCCTAAGTGAACCTCTTTTACTGACTTCGCGATCAGCTGCAATCAATTTATCGTTTTAGACTATTTTGAATGGGAAGAAAATTTATTTGAGTGGGCTAGCTGCACAAGGACCATTCGTCGATTTACTTTTTTCAGGAGTTGAAAAATTTTTGCGAATATTTTAAATTTGTAAGCATATTTTTATTTTGTAAGCTTTCTGTGATTTTTTTCGAAGTAAGCATGTTCATTAGCCTGATTTTCTGTCACGTTGTCAATGAAAACCAGTCTATTACAGGCTATCGACCCACGGCGGATGAGGTGAGGTTATCAAAATCAAATTTAGGGTCCTGGAAGAATATTTTTGGCCATGTCAGATATTTATTTTTTTATTTTTATTTGTTTCCCCGAACATTAAAATCATTTCCACCGCTCCAATTCGGTCAATCGGCTTATTTTGTCGGCGCATTAAATATATATGAGTGGGAATGACCCTGTGTCAAAATTCAGTTTTGCCCTATATTGGGAAAGGGGTCGAAAATGCCAAAAATTTTCTCTTTGAGCCAATTTATTGAAACCTTCTGGGTCAATTAGGACAGGAGATATGAGGGTTTTCCCCATTTTTGACCTTGAAAAGAGCTGCCCCCCCATCTTCCCACCAAATTGAGCTAGGAAGTTGAAATTTGGTATGTGGATTTAGATGTGATTTTTGGAGGTCTCAACTCTTCAGCTTCATTGCGCCCTCTCACAGCTTCAATGATGTTTTTTGGTAGTTTTTTCATATTTTTTTGAGCTTGTTCCTCGTATAACTCTTTTTCCGAATTGAGTTATACAGTTGAAATTTGGTATGTAGATTTAATAAGGTTCCTAAATGTGCCTTTTGGGGGTTTCAACTTCTTGGTTCCATTGAACCCATTCTACGCTTAGTATTGATTAGGAAAAAAGCATCACATGCGATTATCCTTTTTTTCAATTCTTTTTTTTCCATTATTTGTATTTCATAATCGCGATAAATATGTATAATCGAATTTTCGTTGTTTTTTTGTATTGTTAGAAATATCAAGTCAAATCACACCTTTTTTTACTGTCGTCGCAATCATCTCAAAGCAACTTATCATTGGAGCTCACTGTGAATCGGAAAAAAATTTACTTGAGTGAGCTGAACAAGGACCATTCGTCGATTTACTGTTTTCAGCAGATTGAAAATTTCGCAAATATGAATTCGTAAGTACAATTTTTTTTTGTAAGCTTTCTGCGATTTTTTTCTCGAAGTATTCGCATGTTCATTTTATATTTTTATTTCGTGATCGTAATTAGTATGCATAATCAAATTTTCATTTTCGTGTTTTTTTTTTTTTAGTTTTATGTAATATGAAGCTTAATTAAATCACTTATATGTACCATTATTGTGGCCACCTATGACGAATTTATAGTTTTGTTATGCGTTTAAACTGGAGAAAATGTACTGACATGAGCTGTATGTGGAATATTCGTCGATGTACCTTTTTATTGGTTGGAAAATTTTCATTCACTTGTGAGTACCATTTTTTTTGTCGACTTCCTGCGATCGTATTCGATGTATTCGCTTGCTTATTTATGCTACTTTTATCTCGTAATCGCGATAGAAATAATTAAATATGCATTACTTTTTTATTTCCCAATTAGTAATATTACAGCTCATCAGACCAGTCGAGCTGTAGTAATGATTCAGCGTCGATGATGCCCAAACTCAACCTGTGGTTACAAAACGTCATTCAAAAAAGTACGTTATTTTTAATCGTTGCTCGTTGTTAGTTTGTTTACTGTATAAATTTCCAATAACTTTGGTTTTAAATTATTTTTTGCAGAATTCTGCACTGAATTTGTCAAATTGGTAAAAATATCATTACATATGATGTAGAAAACGCCGACACCAGAATGCACCACCGCATGGAAATGAACAATGGAACATTGCTGCTCAGTAACAACTACCGATACGCGTCATATCAACAGCTGTCGTCATTTCTCTCACGGTTCCAGTTCAACCCTGGTATCAGTGAAATTCAATGTTTTTCATTTATTATCTTATCAAGCCAATTCATTTTATGATCCAGGAATCGTTTGGTTTGAAATAGTATGCGATGACTTAAAATTAACGCAAATTTTAACCGCTAAATTACCTGTGATTTGACTTCATCTTCGACGTATAAATTAACACCCCCCCCCCTTGTTGATGTAATCCCTGAGCAACTGCAAATTACCCTCGGATGAAAATATGTGATTCATGACATTGAATAATTGTCGTAGACCTAATTTTTTTTACCGATTTGATTAACTTTCACGCGACTGAACGTGTATGATATCTGAGATCAGAAATAAGAATTTTGAGTATAAAATACGTGAAATTTGAAGAATTACTTGCAATGATGATATGCGTAAGAAAAAATTATTTACCCCTGTGTTCCAATTTCACCCCCCCCCTGTTTATTATTGTGATGACTTGAGTAAATTTCATTCTGCTTGAAATACTCTGTGCGATTCAAGATGTCAATTATTCGCCGAAATATTGAATTTAATTTTATTGCAATCTTTAATGATGTGAAATAACTTTTGAAAACAAACTGACCCATCTGTTATGTATTTATTAGTTGATTATGTTTTAATTTAGATTGTTATGTATGATACCCATCTCTTCCCCCTCGCGCCCTTGCATTAATATCGCGTATGAATTTACAATTTTAATTTCGTTTCCCCATTTGTTCGCGTAATTCTACAGTCATTTGTCTCTCATTCTTATCATTTTCGTGAGTTTGATTTCCAATTTTGATTCTGTTTTTGGTTATATTCTGAATAATGTTTTAGTTGAATGTTTTTGGGAGGTTTTTATATTTGGTAATTCATATTCTAAATTTCAAAAATGATTAACTAATTTCAAGTTGTAGGTAAAATTATGGTTTGAGGTGTTGTTTTGCGATTACGTGAACCAGGTTGGCACACGTGATTTCGAAGCGCGTCTTACCTAAGTGTCCCGCCAATGTGGGTATCTGCGTGACCGAGGAGACCTCACCACATTGGTTAGACCTGTAAGTTCTTACAGCAGTGGCGCGTTGGCCCCCAGCATCTGGGGTACTATGACCATAAGTCAAGGCTTGTATTAACTGAAAGGTGTAGGATGCAGTCAATATGTACATTTTACCTAGAATTGAGTATTCGTTAGTAGCAGGTCAAACTTAGGGAATATGGCACACTGGTGTGAATGGTGTGTCTTGATTTTGAGGTGTGCGATTTGTGTAGTAAGGGAGTAGGTGGTCTGTCCTGGGTGCCTATAGCCGATATCTTTTTTTTATGGGGTTAAGGAATTTCAGAGTAAGGCGTGTCATCCGCAGACCGATCTTATAGAAGGTCCGGGT
>FIZR01024891.1:0-62812 GCA_900060175.1 Ferrisia virgata | reverse complement strand
TCCTTTTTTTTAGCCTTGAAGAAGAACTGTTCCTTTCGCTTGTCCCCTGGGGGGGGGGGGTTCGACTTCTTTATCTGACATGGTCAAAAATGGTGGTAATGATCTTCTAGGACTCCAAAACTGATTTTGTTGATATCCTCCTTCCCCCTCCCCCCCGCTCATTTGTCGTACGTCGATAAACCGTAATGATTTTCTTTTCATTGACCATGTGAGATAGAAAATCAGACTAAAAATATATAAAACAGACGTCTTTGAATGAAAATACTAACTCACCGGTGAATTTTTTACAGATGTCGGATTAGTCGAAGGTATTGTTTACGAGCCGAGTAAAGAATGGTTGTTTTGGACTTGTAATAGTAATGCGACTATCAATAAATTCAAAGTTTATGGAAATTCAACCAAACCAGAGGTTGTAATTAGGCTTTCTCCTCAAGATAAACCTCGCGGTATTGATGTAGATAGTTGCGAAATGTAAGTGTAAATATTTGATTTAATTTTAAATTAAATTATATCACTTACGTATCCACGTTTAAATTGTCAAATCCTTAGGCGAATATACTGGACGAATTGGAATAGCGAAAAACCGTGCGTACAACGTTCATTTGCCAACGGTTACCTAGTCGAATCAATCATTACAACCGAAATCATTATGCCTAATGCTATTATCTTGGATCATGCAGCTCATAAATTATACTGGGCTGATGCTAGGATGGATAAAATAGAACACTGCGAATATGACGGATCTAAAAGAATTGTAAGTGATTCGTTACTGAATTTTTAAGTACGTAAAATAAATAGAAATAAACGCGATGTATTGTTTTTTTTCTTTTTTTTTTTTTTGCAGATAATTCCCAACGCAAATCCCCCTCATACTTTTGGTTTAGCTATATACGGAGATTATCTATTCTGGACGGATTGGGTAATGCAATCCGTTATGAGATGTGATAAATATACCGGAGAGAATGCCATTAAACTTCGATCAGCATCTAGACCTATGGGCATAATCGCCGTATCGAATTCATCTCGAGCTTGTGAATAAATTTCCGTATATTTTTCTTCGAGCTTATATTTCGTTCTGTAATTTTATAATTTTTCACCTTCATAAGGTTTTGCTGATAAATGCCACTATATGAATGGTGGTTGCGAAGATATTTGTGAAACAGATATAACCGGATCGGTCGTATGCTCTTGTAGAGAAGGCAGAACACTAATGGAAGATAACTATCGTTGTGCTAGTACCATTAATCCTAGTTCTATATGTCGCGATGATCAATTCGCATGTTCCGAAAGACAGTGTATTAATTACGACTTGACGTGCGACGATACACCACATTGCTTCGATAAATCGGACGAAGATCCAATTTATTGCAGTAAGTATTTTACTTCGGAGTGTTAATTTTTAAATTACTCAATTTTATTACTTGTGAAAATAAATTATTCTAGGTAAGAGGAAATGTCGTCACGGATTCTTTGCTTGTGACCATAACCGATGCGTTAGAAACTCAACCAGATGCAATGGATTTTCAGACTGTATAGACGATTCGGACGAAATAGATTGTCCTTGCCCCGATGACCAGTTTAGATGCGGTAGTGGCGAATGTATTCCATCTAGATTGCATTGTAACGGTGACAGAGATTGTATGGATTACTCGGACGAAAGAAATTGTCGTAAGATGTTCAACGTGTAATTTTAACCTGTGAAATAATAAGTACCTGAAGTGCTAAATGTGTTCGAAAATTTCTTTCAGCTATAAATTGTAACAAACTAGGCGAAAAAGGAATTCCGTGTAATACTACGTCTATCTGTATTCATCAGCAGTGGCTTTGTGACGGAGATAATGACTGTGGTGATAACAGCGACGAAATAAATTGCAATAAAGAAGGTATTGAAAATTAAAGAACATATTAACCACCGTTTTTAATTTTATTTTTATTTTTAATATTTGTTGATAAATTTTAGGTGTTAATTCGACATTCTCTTGCGGAGTTGATAAGTTTAAATGCAAAGATTCAAGATGTATACCTCAAAATTGGGTCTGCGATAAAGATAACGATTGCGCTGATAATATTACCGAGACTTCTCTATCTTCGGACGAAATGAATTGCTGTAAGTGGGAAAAAATTTACACGTGCAGATTTCTAGCGTAAATTTTAATTCATTCGATATTTTCAGCTTTCACTTGTAATAGTGATCATTTCCCATGCGAGAATAAAGAAGCTTGTATTTTGAGAACTTGGCATTGCGACGGTATTCTAGATTGTTCCGATGGATCTGATGAAAAGAACTGTGAATCTAAAACGTGTCTGGATACCGAATTCAAATGTAATTCAACCGGTAGATGTATTCCATGGTCTTGGGTTTGTGATAAAGAATTCGATTGCCACGATCGATCCGACGAATCAATCGAACAAGACTGTATTCCCTATCTGAATGATAAATGCTCGCCTGATAACTTTATGTGCTTGAATAAAAAATGCATTCTTAATGTAAGTCGTGAAAAAACAAAATTACAAACACTGTTTACCAATATTGCTATATATTGTAACCACAAATTAAATTTGTAGGAATATTATTGCGACGGCGATAACGACTGCGGGGATAATTCGGATGAACCGCCAAGCTGTAGAGTATGCGAACCGCCTAATTTTTCGTGTAATAATGGAAAATGCGTTCATCTGAGTGTAACTTGCGATGGAAAAGACGATTGTGGCGATAATTCCGATGAAAATATGAATACTTCTATTTGCGAAAGTACGTGATATTTTAGCATAGTAGAGTGAATGCAATTTCCATTATCGATATGACTTAACGATTTCTTTTTCAAAATTTATAGAAAATCACACGAATCAAACGTGTACCGATGACATGTTCTTGTGTCAGAATCAAAAATGTATCAACGAATCGCTGGTTTGTAATGGACACGACGATTGTGGTGATTCAAGTGACGAGTTCAAATGCCGTAAGAATCCATACTCATATCGATAAAGGGTACCTGGCAGGGTGGGCCAAATTTTGCTATTTTTGGAAATCTGCAATCGGCGGGGTCGCAATAGTTACAAAATAGCCTCAAAAGGATGTGGTAAAAATGTCTGCTCTTTAACTCGATTTTTTAAACTTGCAAAACACAAAGTTTGAAAATTTTCAAAAAATCGAATAAAAAATTTTATTGAAAATTTTTTCCAAAGATGAAATTATTTCTACATATTTGAGCTCAAAATAATCTGTGTTGGGAAATTTTTGTCATTTTCCTTTTTTTTCTAGGGTTTTTAAAAAATGACAATTTATGCATTTTTTCATGATTTGCTGAAAAACCACAAAGGAAGTTTTTTAAAGAAACAACCCCCCTCCCCCTGAAATGGATGTAGGACATTAATTTTAGATAATTGAGCACAATATTTCGATTTTTGGGGTGATTAAAAAATATTTTCTTCGTGTTTTTAAAGAATTTTTTTTCAGTAAATTCTTAGTAAAATAAACCGAATATACTTATCTTTGTTCATTAAAAAATTTATTTTCTACACTTTTGCCCTTTTCAGTGGTTCTCATTTGGTATTCCAACGTACAAAAATATACTATAAATGGTTCAAAAAAAGAAAAAAAAACGAAAAATCGCCTTTAAGAATCTAAAATAGATGAAATGTGTCCCTCTTGATGAAATTTTTTTCGAAAAAACATTTTCTCAATTTTTAACAAATTTATTTTGAAATACATAAAAAAAGACCTTTTTTTGAGTAACCTTGAAAAATTGTTTGTGGGGGATAAAATTGAAATATTGCGCTTAATCGTCTAAAAGTGATGTCATAAATCCATTTCGGGGTGGGAGGATGTGTTTCTCACAAAAAATTTTCTTTGTGGTTTTTCAAAAAATCGTGAAAAGACACAAAAATTAACGTTTTTCAAAAACCACTGAAAAGAGGGAAAGTGGCAAAAATTTCCCCACAGCGATTATTTTGTGCTCAAAAATGTATTGAAATTTTATTTTTGGAAAAAAATTTCACAAAAAGTTGTTACTCGATTTTTTGAAAATTTTTAATCTTTGAATGAGTTTTGCAAGTTAAAATAATTGATTTAGGGAACTGAAATTTTTATCACATTTCTTTGATGTGAACTTGTCGATTTCAGATTATAATAAAAAAATCGAAATTTGGACCTGTCGTCAGGTTTAAAAAATAATCATGGAACATTATGGAAGCTTGGTAAGGCGGGGGGGGGGGGGGGGGCCCCGGGGGGGGGGGGGGGGGGGGGGGGGGGGGGGGGGGGGGGGTTCTCCAAAATTTTTTTTTTCAAATGCAATAACCATCCCTCTTCAGCGCTTTAGTTAAAAAAACGTACATTTATTATTAAAAAATCGTCAAAAAGATGTGTTTATGCTAGAAAATTGAATCTTAACGTAATGTGCAGGGGCAGGAGGGCAGGGTGAGGCTATGTACTAGAATTAAAAAAACAATTAAATCAATAGGTGGGGAGAAATGCACAAATGAAATTTTCAAAGCTATATTACACAAAAACGTGAAAAACTGAAATAACACAAACAAGTGAAGTGCTAGTAGTTACCCTCGAAACTATTCGAATTAAAAAACTAGACTCAAATTCGTGTTGGTGGTTTCAAATTACTCCTATCTGGGACCTTTATACGAAAATTTTACATGAATTTTGAATTTTCGATTTTTTTGCTTTAATTCTTAAATGCCAACAGGTCCTGACTTGGGAAAAAAATTCTTATAAAAATCTAAAATTCAAAATTCACGTAAAATTATTGTATAAAGGGTCTATAGAGGGGTAATTTGACCCACTGAGCATGAATTTGAGGTTAGTTTTTTTAGGGGTTGTACAATTACTATGAGGACCTTTCTTGTGTCTGTTATTTCAATTTTTCATGTTTTTAAGAATTCACTAAACACCTATAAATAAACGCACATTATTAAAAATTAGGATACGGGGGGTTTCTGATAAGCTCTCTTCATTTATAATAGTTTCGTTTAAATTTAATTAAATTTTGATGAAAAAAAAATCGAAATATATTCAGTTTTTAGAAATTTTTGTAATTTTTGACATGACCTACCATTCAAAATACAAAAATAAGTATTCTGGGAGTTGGTACTCAATAAGATAACATATTTTAGAAAAAAACTTTCATGTACCTTCTTTGGTTTTTGGGTGATGGAGGTTTAAAAATTTCTTTTGTTCACATCTGCCCACCTATTGGCTGGAAAACTTTGAAAAAATTCTGGTATGTAGCCCTTTGCTCCCCCTACTTATTATGGTTAGTTTAAATTTCCTAGCATAAACACACCTTTATGACGATTTTTGGATAAGAAATGTACGTTTTTTTGACTATGATGATGGAAGGGAGTGTGGTAGGGGGGGGATTTTTACGCTTAATTTTTTTTAAAGACCCTCTACAATATTTCATGATAATTTTCAAAACCTGAGGACAGAGCTAAATCACCTATCTTGACCTATCCATTTTTTTTTCTTAATTTTTGTGTTTTAATTTTCAGATATCAACGAATGCTCATTGGCTGTATCACATTGTCAGCATATATGTATTGATAAAAAAATCGGTTTCGAATGCGCATGCCATCCTGGATACCAAGTTCATCCGAGCATACCTCATATTTGCATCGATGTGAACGAATGCAAGAGCAGACCATGCAGTCAAATTTGCGTAAACGAAAGAGGATCTTATAAATGTTACTGCACTAACGGTTACGTCTTGTCAGAAGATAAACATTCGTGTAAACTGAAACGTGAGCATTTCATCTTCAGTATTCCTCCGGTTAATGGGAGCGTCGTGAAATTAATGAAAATTTCATCTTTTGTGCAGATGAACAACCACCTTCGTTGTTGTTAACGAATAAACATTTCATAAGAAAAATTGATTTACGTGGCAATTCTACCATCGAAGTTCATAATTTAACCAATGCTGTTGGATTAGATTACGATTACGAAACTGGTTGTTTGTATTGGTCCGAAGTGTCAAAAAGTCTTAAAGCTATTCGACGACAATGTCCAGAAAATACTACATTCCAAGTAAATATGATCGTTGAATTATGTGAAAATTCTAGTAATATATTTTATGGGTATAAATTACGATGAAAATTTTTTCAGACTCTTCACGGATCTAATTTATTAAATCCGGATGGTCTGGCCGTTGATTGGATCGCGAAAAATTTATATTGGTGCGATAAAGGTCACGACACCATAGAAGTATCTCGACTGGATGGAAAATTCAAAAAAATATTGATTAACGACAAAACTTTGTTACAAGAACCAAGATCTATAGTTCTCGATCCTACAAGAGGGTCAGTAAAATTTATTTACTAAAAATATGAAATGTCTTCTTCCTTTACGAATAAATTTCGTATGTTCTTTTTTGTACTTAGGTACATGTTTTGGACGGACTGGGGTAACCAACCGTATATTGGTAAAGCTGCAATGGACGGAACAGGAGTACGAATTTTAATTAAAGATACGCTCGGATGGCCCAACGCTTTAACCATTAGTTACGAAACTCGTGAAATATTTTGGGGCGATGCTAAACTGGACTACATCGCTGTTGCCGATTTCGATGGCAAAAATCAACAAACCGTCCTGAGTAGAGGTGATTGACTACAATTTGCTCAAAATGTTTGAAAAATTGTGAAAAATAACGAGAATTTTTTTTACAGCTATAAATCCTATGATAAATTTGCACCATATATTCGCCTTGGCGGTATTTGAAGATTACGTTTTCTGGACTGATTGGGAATCACAATCGATTGAACGGTGTAATAAATACACAGGTCAAGATTGTTCAACGGTTATGCACGTTAGTAATAGACCGATGGATATTCGAGTATATCATCCATTCAAACAGCCTTCAGGTATTTATAAAGGTCAATATTTTTTTCCTCATTGCGAGCATAAAATATTATAAAATTATTTGCCATTTTTTCAGTGCAAAATAATACGTGTAAAAATAATGGCGGATGTAAAGCTTTATGCTTGTTGAAACCCGAAGGAGGCCATGTTTGCGCTTGCCCAGATAATTTTGTTTTGGATTCGGATGGGGTATCGTGCAAAGCGAACTGCTCGAGTTCTCATTTCATTTGTCCTAATACTTATAAATGTATACCAATGTGGTGGAAATGCGATAATCAAGTGCGAATCGTTCAAATTGTGAATTTTTCGTTACCACTATGGATACTTATAAATTGATATTTTTTTTTTATTTAGGACGATTGCGGAGACGGTTGGGACGAACCTAAAGACTGTCCACCATTTAAATGCTTCCCAGGTCAATTCCAATGCGCTAATTTCAACTGTACCCATCCTTCGGCCATCTGTAACGGTAAAAATGACTGTGGTGATAATTCGGATGAAAAAGACTGCGATACGTTTACTTGTATGGATACTCACTTCAAGTGTAACAGAAACGGTACTCGACAAGCGTTCTGTATTGTTAATTCTTTGAAATGCGACGGTCGTAACGATTGTCCTGGCGGAGAAGACGAACAAAACTGTCCAACTGAGTGTAAATCGGACGAAGTACGAATTCCAATCTGTACTGAAATTAAACACCCGAGTATCAAATATTCATACGTTTGATTTTTTTTTTTTTTTTGGCAGTTCAAATGTGAGAAATCGCGTAAATGCATTCCTTATGTACATGTTTGTGACGGTGACAAAGATTGCGACGATGATAGCGACGAAATGTCTTGCAAAACGAATACTTGCCCCACAAATCAGAAACTGTGTTCGAGCGGAAGATGTATTATGTTGGCGTGGATATGCGACGGAGACAGAGATTGTCCCAACGGTGAAGATGAGCCTGAATTTTGCGATAATCGTACTTGCGATCCTACCTATTTCAAATGTGCTAATAATAAGTAAGATATTAGTTCACAGATGGTTTAAAAATTTTAATTTTATCATCGCGTGAAATTGAAATCGTAATTTTTACCTTCAGATGTATTCCCGGACGCTGGAAATGTGATTTGGAAAACGATTGCGGTGATCATTCGGATGAAATTGACTGTCCTCGAAGAAATTGCACAGAAAATGAATTCAAGTACGAAAATATCCTTATAATTGTGTTATTAGTATAGTAGAATTAGTGCAAAAAAAAAAGGGTTTCTGCTCGCATCAAACGTAAAAAGCAATTTGACGACTGATTCTTAATCTAGAATGTATTTAGACAAAAATAAGCTTGGGTGCCATTTTTTCCAACTCCACCTCCCTCTGAAGATCCAGCCTCCTTTCTTATAAAAGTACTTATCTCTTCTTCTATTGCTTCAACAGAAAAATTTTTCAAGTAAATGTTTCTTCTTGAAAGATTCTTCACAGTTTTGATTATTACAAAAATTGCATTTGGAGCAACTTTCGCGCCCCAAATCTCAAAAATGTAATTATTGAAATGCTCGAAAGAAAGTTATTCTTGTTTATTGTAAGGAATATCAAATATAGCACAAAATTAATAATCCCCAAAAATATTTAGAATAAAATTTTAAATCTAACATGTTAACCGCAGTACCCCTGCCACTCACTCTTACCGCTAACCGCCCCCCCCCATCCTGAAGTTCAAAATAAGCGATTCAAATCTGTTTGCAGATTAAAAAATTTCGTCATAGAACATGGTTGGGGGACTCTAGAAATATTTTCAAGCGTAAAAACCACTCTTCATCCCCAACTCCTCCACTTCACATGTCCCAATTTTTCATAATCAGCGTTTATTAATGTGCAATTGTTTGTCTGTTTGGTAAATTTAAAAAAAAAAAAAAAAAAAACGAAATTTTTGTAAAACTTTGAATGATTATTACTTCGTACCTAAGAGAGGTAGAGAGATGGGACTATCACCATTGAAAAAACCGACTTTCGTTTATTCAACATTCCAGAACTTCCTTAAAATTCATGCATTTTTTTACCCCCTTTTAAGGCACAAGGAGGTGCAAATTTTGGATTTTCGGTAATAACTTCATAAGTAAAGTACTTCCGAAAAAAATGTTGAAACAAAAGTTGTAGAGCACCAAAATACGAACATTTTGGTTGGAAGGGAGGGGGAAGCTATGGAGAAAAAAAAAGTTAGAAAATCTCACATTAATTAAATAATTTGAACCTTTTCCCATAAAAAGTCCAATCCAGCTCCAGAGTTGTAATTGATGTAGAAATCGTGTTTAGCGCCCACAAAAACCTTAGAATGGAGTTCATTAGATTTTTAGCTAGCTGAAATTTATGCCTGCCTCTCATTAGCGTAACGCAATTAATGGGAGAATTTTCTAATATCATTTTTTTTTTGTTTTCTACATAGCTCCCCCCCCCCTCCCATGACCACCTATGGAAAAAATTAAAAAAATGAAAAATTCGTCTTTTGATGCTCTACAATGTTTGGTTGAGCCAACTTTTCGAATTTTTGATTTTAGCCGATCTACGCTCGGAGAAAGTTGCTTTTTTTTCAGCAGAGGGCTCACCCCCCCCCCCCCCCTCCTTCAAACACTTCCTAGGAGAAAGTCTAAGAAGTAAACGTCTTTTGGTGCCTTACAATTTTAGTTTCAACATTTTTTTCATAAGTGTGTTGTTTGAGAAGCTATTGCCTAAAAATCAAATTTTGTACTCTCTTGTCCCCCCCCCTCTCAGAAGGGATCGAAATATGCTTAAATTTTAGCGAAGTTTGGGACTATTGAAATCCCGCTATTTAGTGAATTTTGTCCTGGTTTGGGGGTTTCTTGAGCTAAAAAGTCACTACTTGAGCCTTGCCCTGAAAAATAGTTGAAAATGCTAAAAATTTTCATACCGGTATCTCAGTCCCTTCAATTCAGAAGTTAGTCAAACATGCATCCATAGACTCAGTATGTGTTGTATAATTACTGGTTGAAGGGGGCCCATATTGAGACGGGACACCTTGTATGTTGCGCGATGGAATTTTAAGGAAATATTATTTTTTTCAGGTGCTCCGATGGAAAATGTATTAGTAGTAGTTCGCTTTGCGATGGTCATTTTGACTGTCGCGATAAAGAGGACGAGCTAAATTGCAATGTCACGTGTACTAAAGATGAATTCAAATGCACTAAGCCACCAAAATGTATTCATTTGTAAGTGCACTTTTTCTATCAATTTAGTAATAATTTATAGTTATTTATTTGATAACATTTCTAACGATTGATTGATTGAATATTTAAGAAAATACAAATGCGATGGAGATCCCGATTGTGTAGACTTTAGCGATGAATTAGATTGCCCTATTACCTGTACAAGCGAACAGTTCACATGTAACTCGACAGAGTGTATACCAGATACATGGCAATGCGATGGCGAATACGATTGTTCAGATAAAAGTGACGAATCAGAATCGCTTTGCATTCATCGAGCCTGTCCACCGAGTAAATTCAGGTGAAATTTATTTCCATTATACAAATTGGTAACAATATACCATATTAAATCTTTCGCTTTGTTACTTGAATTTACGTTATGGTTACAGATGTCGAAATCATAAATGTATTTTGAAAAGTACCGTTTGCAATGGAAAAGATAATTGCGGCGATAATTCAGACGAAGACGTAGATGCTTGTAAATTAGTCGGTAATTGTCCCCAGGATATGTTCAAATGTACTAATAATCACTGCGTCAATAAAACATTCATCTGTGACGGACAAAACGACTGCGGTGATAATTCTGACGAAGAGAAATGTACATGTAGATTTGGTACTTGTTCTCAAGAGTGTTTCGTCAAAAAGAATACCGCGCATTGTCGATGTGCTCCTGGATACATGCTGTTTCCATCAGATCAAAGAACTTGCCATGCTACTGGTGAGATTTTTGAAAATGAACAGTTCATGTTTTGGGAACTGGCTCGAATAAAAATCGTTTTATTTTAATTTTCAGGATACCCGGCTTATCTAACCGTCGCCATGGACTCTGATTTTGGTATCGTCGATCCGTACAGAGCGAGCGATAACTTTGTTCAGAAATTAACTCTTTCGAAGACCGGCAGTAAAGTCGAAACGTACGATATTATGTTTGGCAAGAATGAATCATCGGTGTTTTGGACTAATAAGCAAGATAATATGATATTCGTCACTTTTATGTCGTTTGAAGCTAAGCCTTCCGGTGGTCATTTTAAAATAACATCAAATGGCAGTGGAGTACCATTGGTGAGTCGAAATTTAACACGATAAGAATCACTCGTGCATTTAAAGTTGGTACTAACCGGAGATAAATATTACAGATCAATGTAGAAGGAGAAGTCCAAAGTGTGGCTGTGGATTGGATTAGTAAAATATTATATTGGATCGAGACGAGTACTGCGCATCAAGCGATCATGGCGTGTACGACGAAAGGAAGGTATAAAACAACTTTGTTCCATAACGATCTCCATAAACCTAAGGATTTAGTCATCGATCCATTACGAGGGTAAGATTTTTTTTGTTGTTTCAGTATCAAATGCTCGAATCGAATATAATTTTTATTTATTTTTTTCAGACAATTATTCTGGTCAGAATTAGGTAAACAGGCTCGTATCGAGGTGGCTGGAACCGATGGTACGAACAGAAAGCATTTCGTTACGCAGAATATATATTGGCCAATGGCACTGACCATCGATTACCCTGCCAAAAGACTATATTGGGTGGATAATAAACTCCGGTGGATAGAATGTATCGATCTTAATGGTACTAATCGACAGCTCGTGCATCAGTTCTCGCCTGGTATTTATTTTTATTAATATTTATCCTATTCTCAAACTGAACTTTTGAGTATTTTTACGAGATTTTTTTTTTTTCAAATGATAATAGGAATGAAACCATATCGAATTGATGTCTTTGAAGATTTCCTGTACGTTGCATTGAATCAGAAATCCAACATTATTAAAGTAAATAAATTCGGCGCTGAAAATATCACGATTTTAGAAATTGGATCTTCGCGTGTTACCGATTTAGCTATTTTTCAAGAAAATAAACAAATCCCTCGAGGTAAAATACTTCATTTTATTTTTCAAAACATTTCGAATGGTCATTTATTTTTACTTTTTTTCTTCTAGAAATTAATTCCACTACAAAAGCGCCGATTAGAAATAATTCCATATGTTTTACCGCATTCGGAGGCCAAAGACGTAACTGTATATGTGGCGATGGTTTCGTCGAATTAAGAAGCTCCATGAGAAGCGAGGTAATTGAGAGGAAAAATATTTTGAAATTATTTCTACCATGCGATTTTTAATTTTTATTCGCACGTCTTGTAGTGTATTTGCAAACAAGGCTGGACTGGTAACAATTGCGAAATACCAGTCAAACAATGCAGTTTGTGTTTGAACGATGGCGAATGCGAGCCTCAGATACCAACCAGATGTAAATGTAAAGATGGATTCACTGGTAAGATTTATTTATACGATGCTGTAATAATAATTTCTAGACACTAACAAATTACCCTCTTGTATTATTCTCTAGGTACTCGTTGCGAACAGTGTACAGATCTAAGATGTCAAAATGGTGGTACATGCGTCAAAGTATCCGACGGTGTTAAAAAATGTATCTGTTCTCCTGGTTATTCGGGTACTGTTTGTAACGTATCAAAATGTGATAATTATTGCAAAAAGGTGAACAAACATTTGACATATAACATATATTTTATTCTCTACCTTGATACAATAGTAATACTGTTGTTAATTTCCAGGGATTTTGCCTTCTATTGGACAGTGGACCGAAATGTAATTGCCCTCCAGGCTACACTGGTAAACGATGCGATCAAAATGCCTGTAAAGATCATTGCTTGAATGGAGGTTCGTTAATTACCTTTTCTATAGTTTTTATCTCTTCAATGATTTTCATATTCCAAATACCAATAAACTAATCCTCCTTACAGGAACGTGTAGCGTTACTACGAAAGATGTATCGTGCACGTGCCCTCCTCTATTCACCGGACGACGCTGCGAAACAAACTTATGTAATTGTACCTGTGCCAAAGGAGACGCTAACTGTTTTTGCGATTTTATCGATACACCCAACGAATGTCGTAACAGACGATGCCAGCATGGTCAGTGTGCCAATGGCGGCACATGCCACGAAATTAACGGCCGATCTTATTGCAGGTAAACTCTAAAAAAAACATCGAGATATTATCAAAATTACCTCTGCCTATTTTTTTTAATTGTTTTTTTTTTTTTTTTTTTTTCGTACTCGTAGTTGTCCGTCACCTTGGACTGGAGTCGATTGCGAAGTCAAATCTAATGGAAATGACGAAATGACGTGTAAAGATTATTGTCGAAATAATGGTCTGTGTTTGAACGGCGAAAAAGGACCTTTCTGTCATTGTAAATCAAACTGGATAGGCAATAGGTGCAACGTGTGGTCAACGTGTGTGCATTATTGTTTCAACGGTGGTACTTGCCAAGAACCTACAGACGGATCGAATACTCCGACGTGCATGTAATTATGAAAATATTCGTGTTATTATGATGCATTTTTTTTATTTACATTTTTTTTAGTCGGATTTAATTTAATGAGAGTTGAGAGTAACTAGTGTGGCAATAAATAACATCAAAGAAAATTAACTTTATCGAATAGTACGAGCGGAGAGGGGAAGGTTGTGTTGAATATGTTTGACTAAGTGTTTGTGAATTTTTTCAAAAAATTGGAAGTTTTCGGTTGGGAAAATTTTTTTTAAAGAGTTAAAAGTTGGATTGACTCGCGTGTTATAAAGAACGTCATAATTGTCGTGAATTTTCGATTCTTTTTTCAAGGTTGTGATTTGAATGGAAACATTTTTGAACTAAAAAAAAAAATAATTAGTTTGTATTTTGGCAGTAAAATAATTTTGAATGTTCCAATGTAGCTACTCTACTCGTCATAAGTTTCTGTACCCTTAAAGTGACATGTCAAAATTAATGTTTTTTTCAACTCGCGATTATTCTATCATGAAAAAGTCTAAGCTTAGGAGTATTACACATTTTTTGAAAGCTCAGAGTTTCTACTTTCTGAAAATATATTATATTTTTAAAAAAGGCCGCATAAAAAGGGCCTTATGGGCAGTTGAAAAATTTTTTAATTGGTAAAAATTGATTTTTCATGCTCAATAATCACACTCTTGTCATTTTTGTTCTTGTGAAGCTTTTTTCGTGATTTTTGGATATTTTGTACATTAATGTATCTGTTTTTTCCCCAAATTGACGTTTAAAGTCGTTATACGTAAATATACGATTGAAAACGTGATCAGAATAGAAAATTTTAACAAAAAAAAATTCTAACCCATATTATTTGAATGAAAGTTGAGCAAATTTTAAACTCTTTGAATCTGTCTAATGTCCAGGATATGCACAGCTTACGTGATAAATTTTTTTTTCAATTAGCTCTATCTAAACCGGTTTTGAATATGCTCAAAAGGTGGTGCCTACCATAAAGTTACCGAGGCTGGCAGAAAAATTAAAAAAGAAAGCATCGCTTTGCAATATTATAATCATGTGAATTGAAAATTAATCAATGTTTAGGGTAGGGAGGGTTCAAAAGGGCTAAAAAGTCGAGATCTCCAAAGGGGACATCGAGGAACCCTAATAAATCTACTAACGGAATTTCACTTTGTAGTTCAATTTGGAGGGAAGTTGTGTGAGGAATAAACTCAAAAAATAAGAAAAACCGACCAAAATATCACATTTTTGGGGCTGTAAGGGGGTGCAATGAGGCTGAACAGTTGAGACCCCCAAAAAGCACATCTAGGTCCCCTACCAAGTCCACATACCCAGCTGGCTGATTTTTGAGTTTGTTGTACAACTTTGAATTTTTCATCATTTGGTTCCAAATTTTAAGATAGCCGAATTTTGATCCAAGGACGACCTCAATCATATATATCTAATTCACTACGAAACTTAGTCTATTGTCCGAATTGGAGCGATTTTTGTCTGTATAAAGCAGAAAAAATGATTTTAGTTCTGGGGGAAAAAATATAAAAAATAACCATCTGACATGGGCAAAAATGGTCATAATGGTCTTCTAGGAGCCCAAAACAGATTTTTTTGATATCCCCCAAACAATATGACGTAGAAAATCACGGTAAAAATTGTAAATATATCGTTAATATCTTAATTTTGAGTCGTGGCCCAATTTTTTTGACTCAAAACACTTGTTTAAATCACCAATTTTTAGGTGAAAAACTTGTCCGATAAAGAAACTAACCTGAAATTCGAGTTAGACGGGTAAATTTACCTCAATCTAGGTACTTTAAACAAGTATTTTCAAGAAGTTGAAGGGACTGTGTAGTTTTGTGTAATTTTTTAGAATAAAAATGAAGGAACGAGAAAACCAAGTTCAGATTCGTTTTCAGCGTGTAAAATTATCCCGATTCAGACACCTTGCACAACTGCTTTTCTCAAATTTCTAATTTCACAATTTTTCCTAAAAATTATTTCAATAACTATCAAAAATCGACCAAAAAATAAAAATTTTCAAATTTGAATAAAATTATCGTGCGAGGTACTTAAATCGGAGGGGTGTTGTCTCGGAATTCAAATTTTTTTAGAGTTTATTCAAATACTGGTAAAATATGATTTTCAAGCGTATTCGTGAATTTTCATCTCCTGAGGGTGGGGGGTGGTAAAATATGATTTTCAAGCGTATTCGTGAATTTTTATCTCCTGGGGGTGGGGGGGGGGTAAAATGCATTTTTCTAGGGATTTTTAATTACTTTTTTTTTCTCAGCCAATTTTTGACCGATTTTTTTTCAAACTTGGTATAAAAATGAAGGCATTGCGGGGGGATGTTGCGGAATTTTTTCGTATTTTTTGAACGTTTAATATGACCTTGAAATGGGCTTTGAAAACTTTGAATGGGCTTGTATTCCTCCATTTCAGATCTGGAAACTCGAAATAATTTTCTCAAGTTATTAGGAGTATTTTGCAAGTTCCATTTATTTTTTAAATTTTTTGAAAAATAGTCCACTCTACAGCCCTCAAAAAAAGCAATTATTTAGTTGAAAAAAATGATTTTTGAAGGCTGTACAGGGGTTTACCATTCCAAAAAATTTGAAAAAGATATGGAAGGTGTAAAATATTTCTAACGACTCGAGAAAATTTTTTCGTGTTTTTAGCTCTAGGCCATCTCAAAATTTTCAAACCCAATTTCAAGGACATACTGAAGGTCCGAAAAATCTGAAAAAATTCCACAACACTCCTCCTAAGTACTTTCACTTTCATACCAAGTTTTAAGAAAAATCGCTCAAAAATTCGCAGAGAAACAAAAATTAATGGAAACATCCTCCCAAAGTGCATTTTTTATCCCCCCCCCCCAATGAGGAGATAAAAAATCGCGAATACTCTTGAAAATCATATTTTATCAGTCCCTAAATAGTCTCTTAAAAAATTTAAATTCTGAGACCAACGAAGAAATCGTCCTCTTCACCCTGCTATAGCCTTTCAGTTTGGATCACATTTTTACGTACAACGACTTTACTACTGAATTTTGAGAAAAACCAAGTATACTACGTAAAATTAAAACTTTTTTCTCGAGTATATTGGACTATTTATTTTTATTTGAAGGTAAAATTGAAATTTCGCCATTTAATTATAAGCCAAGGTCACTGTAAAATCACTAAAAATACCGGAAAAAGAATTCAGTTTGAAAGAAGAATCGAGAGAGGAAGGTTCGATGCAGAAAATATTCAAAATTCACAAATAAAATTTCACGAGAACGAAAATGACAGGGGTACAATCTTTGAGCTCGAAAAATTGTTTTTTTTTTATCAATTTTTAAATTTTTCAAGAGACTCTGAACTTGCCAAAAATCAATTCCAGTTTTGAACTTTTCATGACAGAATAATCTCGAGTTGAAAAAGAAAAACAACTTTGACGCGTCGTTTTAGGAGTACTAAGACCTTGGATGAATAGTGCTCATCATACTTGGATTTTTCTTCTAATTTTTTACTTTATTTTTTTTGCAGTTGTCCCGAAGACTATTCCGGTAATCGATGCCACATTCCCAACAACAACGTTCCAAACAAAGTCGAACATTCGTCCGATTCAAGCGATCACTTTTTACTGAAATTTAATGTTTTACATTTCATCATCGTAGTTGTCTTTCTGCTGATGGTATTAGTCGGCGTGTATTTCTTCCTATCTCATAGAAGAGGGTAAGTACCTAATTTCGTTTATGAAGAAAATCGACCATTTGAGGAAAAAAAATGGTACAATGAGTCATTTATTCGTTACAGTAGCGGAGCATTTATGCACGTTCGTATTCAAGAAAACGGAGCTGTAAATAATCCTATGTATTTGAGAGGTGACGCTGAAGAAGATGAAGTTACCCTAGATCACGTTACTCCGTTACAAGAAAAAGTAAGTTTGATTAAGTACAGTAAAACGGAACGAAAACTGATGATCTTTTACGTTTAACACCACAGGTGATTTTCCAGTTATCTTCGAACACATTTGCCAATCCGGTTTACGAATCTATATACAGCATCGGAGGTGAACATTCCACGAATATAAACGAAGAGAAGAAAGGTCTTCTGCAGAGCACGATGGAATTAAATGATACCCTATCAACGAGCAACGAACAAGTGCAATAAATTGAGATAAATTTTGATATCAGAGCAATACACTGGGAAAAAAATTTTTTTTCTACCCCCGATGGTATGTTCCTATACTTTATTTTGTTGTACGTTAACCTTACGTAGATGATATCTTGGTGGATTTTTTTTTTTCAAACCATGTATATTTTAATAAGTCAATTGTTAAGTTGGAGGTTTTTACTGATTTCAACTATGCCAAGTTGCCAAGTGTTGTAATTTAGAATTAGGATTTGTTAAAAGCAGAGATGGCCGCTAGTATTGTTGTGTTTTAACGGATATTATGTACGTAATTTTATTGTTATTATGATGTATTCGGTTGTGAATTATTTATTTTAAATGTTGTAACTTATAATACTCAAGCGAAAGGATGTGTTAATTTTGTTTCTCTGTTTGTACATGTATTTTGTCCGCCATATCCATTCTAAGCAAAATCTTACCTCAACGACGGTTGTGAATTTTATTAATTTGAGGTTCCTATGCGTTGAAATTTAAACGTGAACAAGTGTTTCAAATACGTAACTTTTTTTTTTGTATGGTTGCTTTTGAAATAGTTTATATAAAATAATTATTATAATAGTTGTTTAATTTTATACGTTTATAATGTTTGTACGATCTACTTAATCAAAGGGAAAGAATTGTTAACGTAATTGTGCCATAATATTAAATTTTTAAGAGTATTTATTTAAATGGTTTTTATCTTATAATTTTTTTTTGTATCTATGTTTTTTTTCCTTTTATTTTATTTTATTTTTTTTGTATATACTATTTTACTTCTCTTCTTTGATCATAGTGTGAAGCTACGTTATCACTATTTATAAGTAGGTAATTTTTCTTTTTTTTTCTCTTTTTTTTTTTGAATATTTACACGAATTCTTTTTTTTGTTTCGAAAGAAAAAGAAATTACAAACAACGAGACATGTTTTTAGTGAGCTCTCGTAATTTAGCAAATGTTACAACATTTGAAATGTGCTAGTCAATGCATCGACGTAATATAACTTTCTGTAATTTTTTTTCTTTGTGCTTCCAATGGTGATACTCATTATTATGTAGTATTTTTTTTTCTTTCATTGTCTTTTTATTTTGAAATCCGGTGTACGTTTGAACTTGTTCGTATATTAACGAAATGTATTTGTAAAATAAATTCTAGACATGTAGCAGCCCCGGCCGGCGTTATTATTTCAATATCGAAGAATGCTTTCGTTGATTTTTCGCCAACAATGACAGGGCGATTTTTTTTAGAAGTCTTTGTTTCAGAAGGTTTCGAATTGAATGGTGACATGTGTGTTTTGTAATAAATACGGGAAAATATGTTAACTCGATATTCCATAGTACTAAAAATATCGAGAAGGTGATTCTATATTTATCAACGATGACCTCATAACCCCCTCTTTTAAATTTTCTCAGCATAAGTAAACTATATCTCCAGAACGAAGAGAGATTACCAGTTAGTATCTTTTGTCTTTCTTTAATTGTGATTTCTCGCTTTTCGCGGTTTCGTCTAGTGTATTCTCTTTATTCAAAATGCCTGGTGGAAGACCGTTGTGGCAGGTATGTGTAATTTTTACCGAGTTGTTCGATCAAGTTTGAAAAATTTTTCTATGTCGTTGATTTGTAGATGTTTGAAGAGTTTTTTCTGTATAGAATTTAACTGTTTTTATTTGTTTTTGTTTTTTTTATTTTTTATCCTTCTGAATTAATACGAGTTGATTACGAAACCAAAAATTAAAAAAAATAAAAGGTGCTTTCACGATGCAAATTTTTTATCTTGCATATCAAAATGGATTCTATGAAATTATAAAAAATATGTCAATTTTGAATGAATAAAGATCGGGTACGATTTCGAAATTGACCCGAATTTTTTGATTTCGCTGACTCTGCTATTTTAATTCTACATAAGGTATTACGAAAGCTGAAAAAAATTGATACAATCATTAAAACAATTTTATCAAATTTTATTTTATTTTTGGATTAAAAAAAGGAAATAAAAATATTTCCCTAGTTCCCTAGTTTTACTATATGGTACAAGTAAAACTTTGGAATTAAAACTGATTTTTTTTCGGAAAAATTTTGTTTAAAGAGGTATAATTATTCGTAGTATAATTAGGTAAGGACAAGGATCTAGGCACCTTTCTCTTCTAAATAATTTTAAATTTTTTAGTGATATATTTATTTAAAAATCAACAGTTAAAAAGTAAATATCTTTTATGAGATACAATTAATCACTTGATCATATATAAATTTTCAAAACTGTTTTGCGTGCAAAAATTTTGCTTCCAAATGTATCTTGTTGTGGAGGGAACAAAAGTCAGACCTTCAAAATTATAATAAGTCGGTATCAATGATAGAACGACTGATTTTAAATTTCTTCTTACTTGCATTTCATAAAAAAAAAAAAAAAAAAAAAAAAAAAAAAAAAAAAATTTTTTTGTTTTTTGAATTATTTAAAAAAAAAAAAAAAAAAAAAAAAAAAAACAGAGAAAATTTGGTAAACACTTACTGAAAATCTTTCTCACATAAATGCTTTTACATAATGTAATGCGAGTCTACCACTTTGAGAACATTGGCTTTCCAGGCAACTATCGAAGACGAAAATAATTTGCTCTAAATCCTTCAAAATCACGAACGAATTACTTTCTGTTAATCCATAAATCAAGCTTCGAGCCAATTTATGGTGAGATATCTGCATAGAAAGCGACAGTTTTGCGCAATAGGGCATGCAACATCCAGCCATTAAAATAAATGTTGTTTACGTTTCATTTTCTTATAAATAGACCATTATCGCTTGAAAATGTAATTCATCAACCTTTAAAATTTTTTGGCAACCGTAAATGCGTTGAATCATCGCGTTCTACATCGTAGAGTGAATGTTACTACCTAAAGAGATTTAAAATTAATAAAGATCAAGGCCAGTTTTTATACGTTGCAATGCAATGCCCTATGTTGATGCATTTTAAAAATAACAAAGAGGAGAGAATTTCGTTTAAATTTTGTTTTCGGTTTATTTCGATTTAAAAGCGTGTGTTTCTATTTAAATAAATAAATGTACGCCGGACTACGAATGAGTAAATACCTTTATTTTTTTGGTCGGCTAGACGTAGCTTAACTTTTTTATTATATTTTTATTATCGTCTGAGTAATGAGGTAATAATTCGTTGATCTTGAAAATCAGTTGACGTAATTAGGCGCAAAATTCGTGTAAATGCGCAATGTCACCAAGCTTAACGTACCCAACCACCTGCCTACTCATCTTCATCGTATACGATAAAATATTTTAGTTGTAGGCGTTAGCGTAAAAAACGTAAAAAAACTGGCTGACGTTCAATAATTTCTGTCGAATGTTTTGTTTGTACAAGCAAAGTAGTTAATCTTTGTTTGAATTCAGGTGGCCGGTAAACGTGACCCGGACCAAGAACGTGAAGCTCAAGAATGGATTGAAGCTGTATTGGGTGAAAGATTTCCTCCCGGTAGGTGTTAGAAGATTATAATATCTACTTGAAAATATTGTATCAGTTTTGTTGAGAATCCAATCGCTTACGTGATTTTTTTTCCATTTTTTAGGATACTCTTTTGAAGATGTTTTAAGAGACGGTATCGTCTTATGCAGATTAATGAACAAATTATCACCTGGAATTATCCCAAAAATCAATTACTCCGGAGGTGATTACAAGATGATGGATAATATCAACATGTAAGATAATACTTACCTGTATACAGTTTGAACTGCCAACTTGCTATTATTGATTTTATTTTGTCGTGTAATATTATTGAAATTATATTTATACCTAGGTTTCAAAAAGCTTGTACTCAATATGGAGTTCCCGATGTAGATCTCTTCCAAAGCGTCGATTTATGGGATAAGAAAAATATTTCTAGTGTCACCACCACCATTTTCGCCCTCGGCAGAACAGTATGATTCATGTTTTCATTCACCTTTCAATTATTTCATTGCTACATTAATTTTCACACGATTATTTTTTTGTGTAGTGTTACAAACACCCAGAATGGAGAGGACCATTCCTTGGACCTAGACCATCTGAAGAACACAGACGAGAATGGACCGAAGAACAATTAAGAGCTGGTGAAGGAGTAATCGGATTACAAGCCGGTACAAACAAACTTGCCACTCAGAGTGGTCAGAATTTCGGTGCTACCAGAAAAATTTTATTGGGCAAATAGACATCCCTCTTTTATTATTACCTAAGAGAATATAATACTTTATAATTTATACGGAAAAGTTACCGACAATTACCTTTGTAGCCGATTAAGGTTTACGTGATATTTAAATGCGGAAAGAATCAATATGTCCACGTAAGTTATAATAAACTTTTGAAGAGTCGATTTTTTTTTTTTTTAACAAAAAATGTCATCGGGGTATATTGTTTAGGTACCTACCTACCGGAGTAGAAAGAAAATTGGAGATGTTTTTATATCATTACATTTTTTACATATTATATTACTTATTTTAAAAGATTGTCATTAAAAAATAAACGTTATTCGCTGATTACTCGTAATGAATTCCTTTTTTTTGTGCTGTTCTACTTTTGAAAGTGATATATGACGTCATCTATAATGTAAACAAACTATTGTACGACCTCAAAAGCGTCATCGTTTGTATTGCCTAAAGTGAAAATTTATGTTTCGAAGATTTGTAATTTTACTTATTGGTAAGTTGTTAATCGCGTATTCTCGTATATAATTGTAAAAACTTTCCAAGTTGAATCTATAAACTTTCTTAGGTTTGAAAACGTACTCAATGACGAAGTGTAAATGTTGATTTTTACTTTTCTTTCGGGAAAAGTTGTCAGATTATTGAAAGTTGAAGCTGATAACATCACATCCAATCAATAAGATTATATTCGAGTGTTTGCCCTTATAGAATTAGCCTCAGGTATCTGTACCTAAAATACAGACGAAGAAACGTCTTATTCAGCAATCTTGTGTTTAGTATAGCTTATTAATTTGTTTAAATCTGGTTGCTCTTTTTAGTATTTTCGCAAGAGTGTTTGTTATCAACATATCAAGAATTACTAAGACATATACCACGAGAATAAGGACATGTATTACAACACGGTTAATAGTACCCAACGACTTAAAACACTGAAGATTTTGTATCTACATTTTAAAACAATCATCAACAATTAAGACTATACACAAAGAAAATTTAAATCTACCAACAAGCATTTTCAGCATCGAAAGCACGCCTTAATTTACTTCCTAAGTAAGCATTGTGCGGAGCATACGCTCTTATATTTTCTTTTTTCTTTTCTTCGGGTGTTAAACAAGGTTGCCAATATCGTTCAACCGGATCCCTAAAATGTACTTTACCATTGACTACTTTAGCGTATTCGGCCTCGCACGGTTTAATGCAATCGTATTTGCGGTAATAACCTCTACAAAGAGGTAATACATATTCGCAAATGTTGCACGGAGGACCATTTCTGATATCTTTGGTGATTCTCGTTTCACCGCATAACAGTTGTCTTCCTAATTCTCCGATAGTGGCTTGATACATCGACAAAGGTGTTTTACACCAGAACTTATGGTTTTTACGAAAATCCATTCTATTCGGTACGATACCGGAACCGCAATCATCTCTTAGGTATTTTCCATGCTGCCATGTGTATACTTTAACGCAAGGACTTACCTCTTTTGGTTTCGGTTGCTCGAAACATTTCAAACGTTTTTTTATCAACGAATCTTCGCATACTTTTTTCGTACAAAACTGTTCTGATTTAACGCTGGTTTGTCTTTTGCAAGATGAACCTGTCGGATGTTTTCTTTCAGCACGTTTAGATTTGGTTACGACGGAATTTCGATGTCGATCACTAGGCTGATAATCGCTTCTCTTACTGGTGGTAGATAATTTACTTAAAGAAAGACGTTCCATTTTTTTTTCTTTTGAAATTTTTTCTTCCAAACCAAAAATTAATGTTTTACGACGAAGGATTTTGACATTTATGTCGAAAATGAGAAAATTATATTACGACGAGGGTCAACTATTGCTTAGCAATCGTTGATATTTATACCAACTTGAAAAATTTCAAATGACGGTGGTCGATGGTCGGTATCGATTTCGAACTTCGAACAAATTGAAAATGAACTTACCTCGATAATAAGTAGTGAATTATTATTCTTTAGATTTTATTGAGTATATTCATTTAAATAATGTAATTGCACAATGATTTTAAGCATATAGATACTTTCATAATTAGCAAAAAAATCAGTACTAAGTACCTCAATAAAACGAAGAATATACGTAGTAATCTTACATGTTTACTTTCTATATACCAGAGAGATAAATAAGTAATTAAAAACATACGATAGGTAGTAATGTCTTAAGAACGTTATACGATATTCTCTATAAATACCTACGAGAAAAAAATAATTGAAGTATAGGGAGAATTAACATTCAAACTTATTCAAGTTATAGTATGTCGAAGCTGCTTAAATTTAATACATTAATAAATTTTTTTTTCATCGCGCGTATTTAATACGCTTTTACAAATTTCTCCATAAAAGCTTGAGCAAGAAGTAATACATTTTTTACTTCAAAGCAAAAATAAATTTCGACGATGACAATATGAGCAAACAATTGTATTGCAGAAAGAATTTTTATCGAGTGTGGTAGGTAATTCTGCATTAAATCGTATATTCTTGCTCAAATAATTGTTTTATAAAATGTAAAATGCGCGTATCTTTTTAATAAATAGGCGTATAATACTACGAACTAAAGTAGCGATTTACGAAACACCCTGTACGAGCTATTGATAAGTGATTTAGAAAAACAGAAAATAAAAATTAACTAAAAATCTATGAAGTGTTAAAGGACAGAAACAAGTCCACACAGTGGTCTGCTTATTTCATAAGAAGAAAAAAAATATGTATACGCAGATCTTACATTTAAAATTACGCTTTCGATTTTCATAAAATTCGCACATAACGTAAGTTTATCATGTAACGTGTTTCAAACAGTAGTGGTATTTATGTATAGTATATATATATAAAAAAACTTGAAACTTTGGCTCGCTCTACAACCGGTATGACGCTGCGAGTATTTTTATCACGATTAACGTACAACTTAATTATCACATCGAAATAAAAAATTTCAAAGTTATAAATTAATCTTACGCTTAAAATACCCGCAACTGAGAGTAAAAACTATATATACTTATGAGTTGTTCGGAGTAACGTCAGTCTTCGCTGTATACGGTTAATAACCCTGAGGATTTTTTCTTTTTTTTTTTTTTTTGTTGGAAACGTTATAAGCGAATTTTATACTACTAAAATATATTCTAATGATCATCTAGGTACTTATAACGGTTTGAATATTTTGCAAAAAAAAATAAATAATAATAATACAAATAACTATTTTTTTAAATAAATTTCTTCATAAGGGTATCGCCTATTTCTAAAGAAAGAAGCGCCTTAATAGAATTTTTGGATTACGTTTATCATTGTGTATTATATGTATAAAACGAAAACAAAAATGAAACATCTATAAAATAAGAAAAAAGTATCGCGATAGGACTAGAAAAAGCAGATGGGTAACATTTTTTTATTCGAAATAATTTCTAACATAACCGGTTCCCGTTCACCTGAAATCAGAACAATTATTATTTGGTTAACAACTGATTCTTTCACAAGTATTATGTATACATAATAGTCGTTTTTATTCTGGAAAATTCGACTAAAGAAAGCGCAATTTACTTCATACACGGAGTAGGTTTAGCTTCTAACTTTTCCTTATAATCGGATTAAAAGTCAAACGAGCAAAAATAAGATTTTCGTCATTTGAAAATCCCAGAAGAATCCGAATTCGAGTTACTAATTACCTGATTATGTTGCGTAAATTAATATCGTCTATGTTTAGGGGTTTTCAATTGAACTTTCAAACGTTTTTGTCCAACTGTATAGCCATTCATTTCGCAAATGGCTCGCTGAGCACTTTGACGATTAGTGTACGACACGAAGCCTAAAATAAGATGAATATTATCAGATGCTTCTTTTAATATATAATAAAGAAAAAGTTAAACTGTAAAACGCTAATTACCGAAACATTTGCTCTGATTGGTGTATTTATCAATGTATACTTTCGTACTAATAATCATTCCAAATCTAGCAAATAAAATAAATAAATCCTCGTCTCTATATTCTTGGGGAAGGTGATAAATAAAGATATTACATCCTTCTGGACCTCTAATGGTACGATCTGAAACAAACAAAGAGACCGAAATTCATAACAGGGTGGATTATTTGTATTGGAAAATTGTTGTCAATGTTACGTTATGGATAACAGAATGAGGAAAATTCGTGAAGGATAACAAATGGAGAAGAATGAAATAGTTCCTTGTGATTTATATAAATATTTTAATAATGTTGCATTAATTATACGTACTCAAAGTACGATAATATTCTGGTGGTATAGGAGAAAGAGCTAACATTGCAGAAAAATGAAATTGTGGACTATTCGGAGTTGTAATGTTATCCTGATCTACTGGCATATTTGAAGGAGGAATTGCCAGATAGAGTGGTTTCGTTAAATGACTCTGAGCTGAAAATCATTTATCATTATTAATAAAGGTTTAAGAAAAAAATCAAAAGCTCCATTCACATTTTGGAACCAACAGCTAAACGCAATGTATGTATACTTCACGGCGGAACTTCGATATAAGGATTAAATATACACGAGGGAATTGACAATTAGCTTGGTCATTAACGTGCGAGTTACTTACAATTCACAATTATACGCTGATCTGTAGGTCTTCTTGTTAGCTCGTAGGATGATGGTGAAGATGGTGTAGTAACTGGAGTTACCGGAGCTAGCGTTACTTCGCTAACCGGTGTTTCGACATAGTTTGCCATTTCGGTAGGATTCACTGTGCATAAAAACGATTGGATTAAAAAATCAGCAATTTATGAGAGAGAATAATGAATTAAAATAGAAAACACGAAGCAGCTAACCACTTGTTGGAATGTATTGGTTTCTAGAAAATTCATTAACAGCAGCCACAGATGTTAAGAACTGCTGATTATAGTACGTGTTATACGCTGATGCTTGAGTAACTGGGAATTGTTGCGCGCAGAATCGATACGAACACGCTCCAGCGATTTCACAAGATACAGCATGAGTTGTTTCCGGCTGCGAGACAATAACCACCAAAGATTTAGATATTTGTTTTTTGAATAAATTTCATTAAAATAGTGTACACTTACGACTACTTGATAAGTTCTTAGAGCGGTATTGTAAAAAATCGGCGGATTCATAACAGTAGTTTCGGAACCAACGGTCATCATTTGGAAAGATTGAGGTGTTTCACATTCGACTGACTGTTGGGATATTATTTCAACGTCCTTTTCGTCACATGCTGAGTATTCGGTGTATCGGGGTTCTTCGATAGTTTCATTGTTGTTTTGAACTGTTTGATATTGAGGAGTATTTTGTTCGTGTTCGCGTATCATTAATAACGATCCTTGTCGCATTTCACGTTCTTCTTGATTCTCTTGAATCACTACTACTCTACGTTCTGCTTCTATCGGCCGTTCAGCATATATAATTATTTGTGGTCCTTCTCTGTCTTCTAGAGTCTGTATCATAATTATTCGTTGCGATGGATCGATAGAAGGTAGCTGCGTTCTGTACTGATGAATTCGTGCCACCAAGTTTTCACTCTCCGGTTCGGCAAATTTCACTGATAATTGCTTGTTACTGTTCTGCAAAGTTTAAATGACGCGTTTAAATTATTTATTTGTGATTTAGTCGCACAATTGGTGTGTTATCGTGGCAAATACTGAATAATTATGAAAGCTGTCTATGTGACAAGATATTGACCAAATTTGGGGTCTTTAGTTTCTTTCCTTTTGTAAAGAAATGGTCGAAGTTGAGACTTGAGAAAGTGAATGCATTGTATAATAGTAGTGATACAGCAAGAAGTTGGATAATAGAGTTTTTCCGAAGAATTTATCGATCAGAATTTGAGTTTGGATTACAACTTTACATACCGTGATGTAAAATCATGGGCACTAAATCAAAAATCATGTTTAATTGAAAGAGAAACTGATTAACAAAACGCAAACCTTACTCTTCTCGTTTTCAACTTTTCGTTTTTCACGTTTCAGGGCAATTTTATAGTAATTATTAATTAATTATTCATAAGTTTCAAATTTTCTTTTATCAAGAATTCAAATATGTTTATTTTTGTCGAAATATAAGTGTGTTTTTCGTTCAAAAAATTACGAATTTCGAATATCAAACCGTTCACTTTGAATCATTTCGTTCGTTATCTTATATTTTTGACAATTATGACCAATGGCGTGTTTTGTTTTGATTGATATGTTTGGTGAAATGAACATGGATGCGGTGTTAATTATAATTTAGTTGTTAAAAATTTGTTTAAGTATTTTGTAATTTATTAATTTTTAGTTTCCGATTTCAGTTCATTTTCAAGTGTTTTAATTATATTTGCATCGCGATCATTTTGCTAAATCGTTTATTGTTAACTACTTGTCGCGCATTCGTTTGTTTGTTTCCTCGTTTATCTATGTGTATACGATCGCCGTGGTGCATGTTAAAATGTGAATGAATTATGAAAATGAAGCACAGGACGTAACATTATGATGAGGTACAAATTACTGATAATTTTTATCGCTTATGATTCAATTAATTTATCATAATTTCATTATTAGTCGATCCATTAGCTAAAATAAAGATAAACCTTTTAGCCGATATTGAATTTGATTTTGCGAATGAATCAAGATAAAAAGACTGCCTACATTCAGTATTTTTGTGCAAAACATTGAATGCGTCGTTACATCGGCCAGTTATTTCGATAATTGGACATGGTAATGCTTCTAACAGTAGCCTTTGTTAGTAAAATCTGTTGCAGTGCATCAACAACGAACACAACACAAGTCTCCCATCCTTCAAAAACAGCCCCAAATTCGCAATTAACTGGAACATTTAATTAGAAAACTGCAGGCTTTCGCTTCATCGCTTCTGTGCTTATTTTTTAACAAATAATAGCACCCTTTATCTTTTTATCTGTTTTATGCGCTGTTTTAAATCATGCCCGGATTTTTCATGTAGATTATGTAGATAACCTATGAGTACATCGTAGCTGTAGCCAAAGGTTTCATCAGACATTAAAAAAATAATTTCCGAAATGGATACGCTAAACAAAATCAATTCTATTTGGCGATTAATTGAGTATCCAAAGCTTCCAATTGCAAACCGTCGTTGGGATAGTTGAGGAAAGCTAATGATATGATTTGATATAGTATTTTAGGTACTATATTTTCATGAGAGAGTTATGGAGAAACATTCAGGAATTAAATCTCTTTTAACGTTGGTTTCTGTGTTGCACCACTTATTAATCTTCTTTTTATTAGAATATTTTGCTCAATTTCCAAATCGACAGAAATGAGATGTATAACTTCGAGAAATGTTTTATATCTTTCTTTACTTAAACTGTTTAAATGTCTTTGAAACTCCATCATCAACGTAATTAAAGCGATTAATTTTTTTTATTGAAAAAAAGCGGTATATTTTTTGGTTAGAATATTCTGTGTAGTCATGTGTAGGTTGGCATTTTACTTGATTCGTTTAATTTGTATTTGCCTACTCATTCTGTGGGTTTACGGAACTTAAATCTCGAAGTATTTTTCATTTCAACTGCCAATTATATTTTGAATGTGTTGCTAATTAATTCGATGAATGAGTATATTTGATTAGGGTCTTTCTAATTAAAATGTTTTCAAACGTCCATATTTCACCTATACATAAGATATCTAATGGTGTGATATAATTAGCAGCGCTTTAATATTCATAAGTATCTGCTTTTTAAGTAGATGCAGACTACAGAAACGTAATAAAAGGGGAACGAAAAAAAAAACAAAGACAAAAAAAAGAAAAGACCTTTAAACCATTTTTGATTTGTGTTATTAACTCAAGATTGAAATTTCAATTAAGAACTTGGAAAAAGAATACGAAACTGAGATTAAATAGTATTTTACAGCTGGAGAAAAAAAATCTCAACTAAAAACTAAATTAAAAAGATCTTGTTAACGAATAATTAAAAAAGAAACAATAAGAACAAAAAAATTGAGAAAATAATTTACCACTCTATGGGGAAAAAAGCTCTTAATTTGACGACAACGTTAAATTTCCGCCTCAAGAAGAGCTAATTTGTTTTGTCACTGCTTGATTTTTTTTAATTATTTAATTTGAATCGGCGGTGTTCCAGTGTCATCTTTAGTGAAGTTTTTTTTTTTCAGTTTTTTTCCTTATTTCGTCGAGACTATTTCGTGATATAATATTTAGTTTGCGATTGAATCTATAAATACCTTCTTTCAACTGTGTTACTTACATTGGAGGCTGTATGTTTGCATAATTATTAGTTTTCATGGATTGGAATGTAGATAAAATTGATATACCGGGCAATGAAGCGTCAATTGAAATTGAACAGATACAACTATTTAATTCGAGTAAATTATAATGTTTTTAGTTTGAAAGATTCAGCTTTTAACGAAGTAATTGTGTGTGTAATTTGAAAAAAACTATCGAGAATCAAGCATACAGGGTGTTTCGTAAATGATCTGCCAAACTCTGAAATGGGCTATAACATGGGTATCATCATCAAAAAGCACGTTATATAAATAAGCTGCCTATTTCGAAAATCAACGGAACAAATCTTTTTGAAAAATTCAAATAAAAATGAATTTTCAAAGAAAGAAATATGCAGTAGTGGGTGTGAAACTGAAAAATTTTGCGATGTCATTTTTTATCAAGTTGAAAAATTTGAGGAGTTGATGCATGTTAAATAGAAACAAAATTCCACCAAAAAATTAATAGTACATTGAAAATAGAAAGAATTATATTCTAATCACTTTTTACCTCTAAAAAAAATGTACTAGTCGCTCCTTCAGTTTTCGTATTTGGCAAAAAATGTATACAGCACTTTGATTTTTTTAGCGAAATTATTCTGATTCAGCATACATCAACAGCTCCTTCAATTTTGCACGTTAGCAAAATATGAATTTGTCAAAACTTGTTCAGTTTTGCTCGCTTAATCTATTTCAATACTTGAAAATTTGTTTTGATATCAACTTTATAAAAACAATATTCGCTCCTTCAATCTTCAAGATAGGCAGCTTATTTATATAACGTGTTGTTTTGGTGGTACACGATTACACTCGAATTTCTAGATTAGCCCATCACTTACCGGACACCTTGTATAAAATAATAGAATCTTATGAAAATTCAACAACTTAACTTGGCACCTCAGTCATTTTAGCAGATTTTTGTGCTGAACCTAAAAAAAAAATTTATAGGAAGTTGAATTTTGCATTATTTGTTCAGGATATTCCCTCCAACAACCTATTAAAATGTGCTCCGCACTATCCTTTTTAGGTGGGTAGCACCCTGAAAACCAGTTTTGGACTGTACCGGGAAATTATAGGGTAAAGAGGACAAAGTTTTAGACAAATAATTTTCTACGCCAAGTTTCCTATTAGACGTTTCCTCTTGAAATGGGAGCTCACAGTAGCGGTACAATTTACCAAGTGGAAAATGTTCATCTTAAAGTGGAAAAATCTACCGTTTGTAGAAAATAGGTGTAAAAGTTACCTCTGGTGAGGTGATTCTTTAGCCAAATTTCCTTTGACTGTATAATTCATAGACTGCTAGTTGTAGGCTTAAAAACGAGTGTTTTTTGAAACATGAAATGAAAAAGTTAAAAACGTATTGCGCATGCGCTAGAATGATTCATACCCGAGAGCAACACAATTTTTGCCATAAATTATCATCTGAGATTAGCGCATGCGCAATTCATTTCTGACTTTTTCATAAAATATTTCAAAACTTGCCGTAAAAACTATCAGTTTATGTACGTGGTACATGTACATTTATATAGTCAAAGCAAATTTCCAACCTCCTACCCCCCTTCTTTCAAAATTGAAATTACTTCCATGGCGTTCCATGGCAAAAGGGCCCAATTGGTCGGTGTTGAGTTATGAGTACCTCGTGAAAGTACACTTAATGTACTCCAAAATGAGACCACAGCCAGTTCTCCAAATACATTTTTTGACCCTGTGCAGAGTTTTCAAATTTCATGATTATGAGAGTGGATTTTTTTTGAAAAAAAAAACAATCGGAAGTTTTTGAAGGTGAACTTCCTCCCCCTCCCCCCAAGATCATAAATTATTAAAATTATTATTTTTCTTGTCGATATCCAATTGCTCATGCTATTGAATTTGTTTCAATATGTGACTGGCATCATCTCCCTTCTGCGTTACATTGACGATTTTTTCCTCTGGGTTTTGAACTGTTCAAGATAGGTTTTTATCACATTTTGGTAATTTACTCTGCTGGTTTTATATACTCACAATCTGTTCAAATAATTTGAGAGTATGCAAATTTTAAAAATTATATTTTTTTAGAAATATTTCAAGCGCTTTAAAACTGATGGTATTTCACAGTTTGCACAAGCTGACCTAGGAAACGGAAATTTAGTGTTTTGAAGCATATTTATCTTCGCTGGCAGTATTCTATACATTTTCATTTTGTAGAACGAAACGAATCGAATGGAATTAGAAAAAGGCAAAAAATTGCAGTGAAGGAATTTAAAAAAAAAAAAAAAAAAAAAAACTGAAGAACTGTCGTGGAGGGAAATGATATAATAAGAAAACGCTGATAACTGTCAGAAACAAGTAGATCTTTTGTTTTAATAAGCGAGAAAACTTGTTAATTTAAAGAAAAAAAGTTTTAAAGTAATTCTTCTTTTTTATCGTTCTTTTCCCTTTTCAAATAAAGCTAAAAATCGAAACCAAAAATGAATTTTTACGCCAACTTTTATTACTGATTTTTATACTTAATAAAGTACTTATCTTACGGTTGGAAAGAAAATACGTATGTTTTCTTTCTTTTTGATGGGCGGTAATAACACTTGTAAAGAGAGATTTTTTCCGCTTCGATACAATTTGGTAGACGAAGAGTGAAAAAAATCCGCCAAAATTGAAAGTTTAATAAAAGAGGGAGGAGATGGGATTAAATTATTTTAATATTTTTCCATCCGAATGAGTGGCATACTTTGTGTATTAATTAACTGTGGGTTTGGATTCAGTTGACAGTATTTTTTCCCCGTCTGGCAGCATCCTCTTTCCTTAAAGTTGAATAACTTTAAAGATGAAGAATTTCAATACTTAGATGGAGGTGAAATTAGATGTTGGATTTTGGTACCGCACTCGCATAATGGTTTATTTAAAGTTTCTGTACAAGGAAAAAATTGTTGCTGCGAATTTTCAAGGTATAGGTAATTGATTGGACGCGGAAATATCTGTATAGGTAATACAATCTCGTGTATAGCATCGCATTTTGTTGGCAAAGTTTTTATCGTTATTAAGTGTAACAACGACCTCGGGCAAAAGTTTTGCGATAGGTAAAAATGGCAGCAAAAGAATTCCATAAAGTTGATAATTTTGTAAACGTCTGTATGTTTATTTTTCACTCTTTCGCTCGATTACCTACTTAATTGGTGATCGTTTGTTGAGTAAATAAATCTGAATGGTTTTTAAAAAGGAAGCGAAGAGTGAGAGAGAGTAAAAGAGAAAAAAAAACAGCTTCTGCTATTATTTAGAAAATTGCTTAACGCTCGAATTATTTAATTAAAAATAAATATTACTTTCAACATATCCAATTACCGGCAACGTAGGTATTCGAATAATTTAAACATTTTACGCAGCCATGAAAAGGATAAGTTTTTTTTTTTCTTTTTTCACTCGATCGAATTTCATAATTTCCAAGCGGTTAATCTAAAAAATGGATTATTTTTTCGACGTATTTCAATGCTGACGTGGTAGTTTTTATTTTTCTAGCTACCTTCACGTTACCACAGATTAGGATTGGATGATGGTTTCGCTGCCTGGTTTACCTAATTGGTCTGCACAAATGAGCGAGCTTTACACCGTGTATATTTGTCCAAAATCAAGGTGAGCAAATTTACCAAATATTTACGCTTAATCGGTTAATTATTTCGAGCGAGAGTTATTTATCGGTTTACCTATAGCTCGCAATATCGTATAAAGTTTATTCGATGAATTTCTCATTATGCGATGATCAAATAAGTTAATTTCCCCGATATCAATATTTTCATAAAAAAAAAATAACAAAACTACCTGTACGAAAATTAAATAATGACTAGAAAAGTGATACGTTGAAAGCCGATTTTAATGATGTTGTATTTATTTAGTTTTTTTTGTTTTATAATTTGAATGGAATTTTTTCAAATTTAAAATTTTACATTAAGTTAGTTCAAGCGCTCGAAAAACTTTGGAATTTCAAATGTTTTTTTTTTTCAGATTTTCTGAAATTAAAAAGGTGACTTTACACAAATGAGAATGAGCAACGCATCGTTGTAAATTTTGTGAAGAATAATTGATTTCGAAATTTAATAATTATTATTTTCAGTCATTCATCTACTTAATTAATTATTTACTTCAAAATCATCTAAAATATCTCAATCTATTGAATATTTATTTTTACGCAAAAAGCAATTTTGCGTCTATAGCTAGCTTTGTGAGAGAGTATCCTGTGATAAAAACTTTGGAAAATCCAAAAAAAAAAAAAAACATTTTAAATTCCAAACTTTTCCTAGAGCTCGAACGAACTTATTATTCATAAATTGATGATTCTGTGATGACAGTAATTTTATAGTTACACGTTATCGAGGTGGTTGTCTTGATTTTTGTGAAGTACTTCCTTCGAAATATAGCGTAGGCAGCCTTTAACTATTTCTAGTATGAAAAATAACATCATTTGGTAATTGAGTAAATTTTTTTATTGTCTCTATTATTTAATATTGCAACTTTCACTTTTGCTAGATGATCATCATCTTTATGTGAGTAGTTGGTTATTTGTATTTCTATAGATTGTCATTTCTTTCTGTTAATACTATGAGCTTTACGAAAAACTTGTGCTCTTAGGCAAATTTTAAATTTATATTTAATTATTGCTAGTTGTTGATTGTCAAGTAGATGAAAAAAATTTCAAGAAGAATCACTTACCGCGTATCTAACCCCATGTAATCCTTTAACGGCGGCAGCTGCTTGTTCTTGCGATCTAAACATTACATATGCGCACCCTAAAACAAATTAATTTTACTATAAAATATACATTTTTGGAAGTACTAAAAATAACTAATTTTTTTTTAATTGGTTAAAAAAACTTTGTAGAATAATTAAAGATTGCTTCAAGCATTAAAGTTTTACAAAATGCTATGTAATTCTGATGTTGAAATGAATTTGCTTGATTTTCTCTGTCACATTGTCGAAGCAAAGTAGTATTGATGATCTATCGAAATCAATGACTCATCCAAGGGGATGGTTACTGAGGCTATAGGCCTCCTTAGGCGTGAAAAATTGAAGGTTTCTCCATTTTTACTAAATTTAATACCGAAATCGTTAAAAACCCACCACTTTCTGAATGAGACTTCAAAATTTGAAACCCAAACTATGAGTAATGTACTGTTTATGACTTGAAAATGCCGTAAATTTCCGGGTGTGCTTATGATCGAAATACACCAGGTATAGGGGAGAGGAAGGGTTGGAGTATCACAATAATCCGTTTTGAGGTCATAGAAGTCCAATGAGACCATTTTTGAGCATGTCAGATGTTTATTTTTTTCCTCGAAGAGTAGAATCGTCCATTCGGCTCGATATTTACTCAAAAATCGCATAAATTCGATCAGTAAGCTTGGAGCCAAGCTATGGTGAAACGCAAAAAGCAACAGGCAACAGGCAAAATAATCATCAAAATTTAACATCATTGGCTGTTGTCAGATTGTTGAAAATTTTACCAGGTTTCAAAAATATTCAACAGTCGATGGTGTTCCATTTTATTGATTATTTGGCCTGTTGCTTTTTGCCTTTCATCATAGGACGACTCTTGGATTAGCGGCAAATTGAACATGTATGAGTGAGATTGACCTCGAGTAAAAGTTCAGTCACGTCCAAACGTTTGGGCTTTTCTGGAGTAATTTTTCTCTCGAAGTTTCATGAAGAGAAATGAAAGTTTTTAATGGTTTTCATTCCGAATCTGAGGCAAATATAGTCTTTTGTTGGGTGTTCCGGATTAATGCTATCATCTTTATACCAGTGATAGGTGAACTCATGAAACTTACATGTATAATGGTTAGCTTATCCAAAAAATTAAAGGAGCTGAGATATGCTATTTTTAAAATTTTATTTTCACCATACTACATTGCCTAAAAACAATATATGAAACAAGCTCTCGTCATAAAAAATCTCTCATTTTAACTGACTCCCTATCTTCCCTGTTACCGATTCAAAATAAATTCTCTGATTTCCAAATCATCCAAAATATACACGAAATTATCTTAAACATCCAACCTTCACAAAAAATAATAGAATTCATGTACATTCCTAGTCATGTAGGCATTGAAGACAACGAAGAAGTAAACAAATTTCGGCAAAATCAGCAGAGATTTACACCACACTAACTTTCCAGAACTCAAATAATATGAAAAATATTCTTTACTGGACTCACCTTGCCAGCTGGCAAAATCAGTAGGACTCCAAAACCGTAAACAAACTTTTCATTCACAAAAAATCTGTCCTACCATGGAAAAAACTTTCATTCCTTGAACGCACAGATGAAATAGTCATTACACGTCTTAGAATTGGCCACACAAAAATAACCTATAGCCATCTATATCTACGAGCCTCCAAATCTATGTTTCAATTTCGCAACTCTGAGCCCATTATTACCCAACACCTCCTGGTCTTCTGCCCCAACTTGAAACAAAAAAGACAAACCTTAAACATCCCAGAAAACCTTCATTTAATTTCGGATTCTTCTACAGTCATGCAAAAAATCATCCTCTTAATAAAAGAATTCAACCTCGTACACCAAATTTAAGTCCTAACCCTTTCGACTCCTTTTAAATACTGGGCGTAAAAATCTTAGTAATTATAAACGCCCAGTATAAAAAAAAAAAAAACAAAAAAAATGTCAACCAAACCTGCCACTTACTTTAAAAATTCATTAAAAAAATTAATAATGTTGAAAATTTACTATTTTACGAACCACTTTACTTTCACTCTTGATTTTTAGTACCTTAAATTCTCAAAAAGTTAAACTATGTTTTAGTGCAAATAGCGAATTTTTATTATTATCTATTGTTTTCTACGAATTTTCAAAGTGAATGGCAAGTTTGGATGAAATTGAAATTTTGAAAATAGCATATCTCAGTTCCTTCAATTTTTTGGGTATGCTAACCATTAGACATGTACGTTTCATAAGTCGACCTATCACTGGTGTAAGGATGGCAAGCTTAATGCAGAACACTCGGTACATAAAGAAGAAAATTTATGGGTTGTTAGGAAGGAAGCAGAATCTTTCTGAGCTGTGCCCCCTTGTCGACACTTTTGCCTTTTACAGCTTTAAAAAAATGGTTTTTTGGGCCCCTTTTACATTTTTTAAGTTGATCCTTCGTCTAACTAAAACCCAAATCGAATTAGAAGCTTGAAATTTAGTTCGGTGAGTTTTAGATGTGTCTTTTGGTGAACAAACTATTTACTCTAAAATTAAACTTCTGTCTTTATGAGAAATTTACAAAATGTTTCGTTATATCAATTGAAAAATCTGCTGAATTTGTTTATGATCCGAATCAACCGAGAATGGCGAAATAATCATTTTCCTTTGTACATTAAATACATAATGCGATTCGTGAAATTTTTTGAATTTTCTAAAAAATTGTTGAATGAATTTCAGACGATGAAAATTTTGTACGTAGAATGTCTTTGATGTGTTTTTCTTATCCATCTACTGTGAAATTCCGTATACCCGATTTCGAAAATTCTCTGTCTTTGTTTCTCTCTCTCTCTCTCTCTCTCTCGAGAAGGGAATGGAGCCGAAAATTCAAATCGTTGAACAAAGTCGTTCTTAATTTGTGCGAATGATTTATCCGTTCATAAACGAAATAAATGACGAAGCTTATTATAACCAGCATTTAACACAAACATACACTCAATAAGGAAGACACGCTAATTTATCAGAATTTATATTACTTCTCGAATGTCATTGTCGAAAAAACAAGTACACGCGCACGCGATATTATCTTAATAATGGTAAATATTTTAATGCCTAAAAAGCCACCACTCGCACACTCTATCCGTCACGTCGTAATTAAATTATTTAAAAAATGAACCTGCTTAGAATTTTCGCGATACTTAAACAAGAAGTAAGATGTATAAGATGCGAAGAAGAAGATACGCTATCATACGGTACTTTGAAAAAATCTTTACCGCGTTTAAAAATAATTCAACGAAAAATGGTAATTTTTTTTGACATTTGTAGATAGAATAAGTCGCGAGACAAATAAGCAACGTGCCTGAGAAAGACAGAGATGAAAGAGAAGGCTCGTCGTCGCGAATATGTATACCTTGGTGAGAAAACGCAACTATCGAGGAACAAGAAAGAAAGAAGAATGAGAAAGAGGCGAGGGGGAAAAAATGAGAAAGTACTGTTGCTTGTGGTTTAAAAACTTGTCTGTCACGTGTCGTTTTACCCAATTTTAAGTGAATTTCAAACGCTCCGTCGAGAAACGCATACTTGTGTGTCAAACAGTTACTTTTCCAAATGTGAGAAGTTAGGTGTGACACCCTCGTCGTCTTTTTTTTTTTTTTTGGCTTTTTTACTTTTTTTTTTTTATGTTAGAAATATAATTGGAATGCCGCAAACTTTACATTGTGACATACCTAAAGGTGGAAAGAACAGAGCTGACGGGAGAGGGAAACTACGTATATGGTATAATTTAGTAGTATACGCGAGGTATTTTGAAGAAGGAAAAAAAAACGATTTTCTTCTATGATGGGTTCTCCTTCAATAACCTACCTCTATATATACTATATATACATATATAGGTGCGTGGGTAGAATTTTCAGTATGCATGTAAGGCGGCGCGCGGCAGGCAAATAATACACCGTAAATGTTTTTAAAGATATGTTACACGATGGTAGAAAATATTCAACACGTTTTGTTTTGCTTTTTTACTCCTGGCGCAGAACCTGCTATTTCATTGCTGCTATCGTATCGTAAGAAATCGTGCTGAAAAGTACAGAGGAGGAGAGGATGAAAACAATGACTCGTAATGGTACGTGCCAATTGCGAAGCTGTTTTGTGTATAATACATAAAAGAGTTGCAAACAAAACGAAAATGAAAAAAAAAAAAAGAAGTCTTAGCCTCTTTTCGCAATTAAAACCATCCGAGGTTATTAAATTTAAGCGAACGGAAATACTCGATTAGTTTCACCATCGGCGTTATGATTATTGTTTACATTGCAGGGTTTTTATAAAAAGAATATAGCGCCGCGCCGCGTCATATATGTGCCTGAAGTATACCTAGATATCTACTCGGCTCGTACGTAGATATATAGCGCCAGAGTTGCAGCAAAATGGAGGATGTTATTATATCTCGAGGGATGGAGTTGATCCACTGTTTCGAAGTGCAAACTTAGATTGAATTGGGTATTTTCATGGCTACAAGTTCAACTTTATTTTTTGGAGTTTCAGACGAAAAGTTTTACGCTTTTTTTTGGGCGTTATTTTTTGGACTTTTCGTTATAGTCGAACGACGAAATAACGTATCAATCTTTTTGAAGCGTGCAAAAAGTTCAAAGGTGTAAAATTTTGAATTGTGGCTTCGAAGTATAAGTTGCGAAAGTAGGTATACGGGTGTATTCAATGAGTAGTGTTTCTGAAATGTTTTTTTTATTTTTTTTTTTATTTTATTTTTTGCTTTCGTTTTACATTCGATCAGATATTATTCACTTTATCAAAGTTACTAGATAAACTTTACCAAAAGGGTAAATTTTTATAACTGAGATTTTATAAATTTTTCAAATCGGCTTCGTATTTCGTGTGAGTATAAAATGTACGAAAAGTAGATATAATTTTATTGGATTTAAAATGTATCACGAAAATAAATTCATTTGCGATTATGATGAGAATGCAATGAGATAATTTAGTACCGATGATCTGCGAGTACGAGTGGACGGGGGAGGGGGGGGGAGTTACAAAATTTTCTAGCCGAATGAATATTTGCAGTAGAGGAAAATCCATTTTTAAGTGATGCCAAAATAAAAAAAAAAAAATAGATAAAAAGAGATTGAAAAAAATTGAGAAATTTCAATTAATTGCACCTATGTTAGTGAAAAATAGGTGACTTGTTATTTTGGTCCAAAGAATACATATGGGTCATGAAGAAAAAAATATTACGCAGGCATAAATCTTGAAGTAGAATTTTAAAATTGTAAAAAAATGTTTTTGGGAAATGAAAAAAATATAACATTTATGCATTGATAAACTGTATTCTGGCTTTTGTGCCCCCATTTACTCAGAAATTATTTGATCCACGAAGCTCATTTTTTTACAGTTTTATTCCGGAATACCACAGTCTTCTTTTGATGTGGGGTTTTGAGGAAATTTAAACTTTATCTCAAAAATTCCATCAATTCACTCAAAGTTACTACAGTACTACATGAATTAGGCCAATGTAAAACTACGAAAAAATTAAAATTGCCACAAATCCTTCTGTCAAATCACAGAGAAAATTCACCTGAACAATATAAAATAAAAAAAAAGGAAATATTCGGATAGTTTTAGAAAAAATGGGGCTAAAGTAGATAAAATCGCTTTATTCATGCATAAATGTTGTATTTCTTTCATCTCCTAAAATTTTTTTTTTCAATTTCTAATATTTTACTTTAAGATTTATGCATGGGTAATATTTTTTTTTCATTACTTGTACGCGTTTTTTGGATCAAAATATCAAGTTGCTTATTATTAATTCGGATTCAGAAATTTTTTTCAAATTTCTCTTTATTGATTTTTTTTTTCATTTTTCCATCGCTTAAAAATGGATTTTTTATTACTGCATGCATTCAGCTAGAAAATTTTGTGATTTACACCCCCCCCCCCCAATAAAAAAATATCAACATTGATATGCTCATTAGAAGCAGCAAATGTTCACTTTTCAAGTTTTCATTTTAATTTTTTTGTAAAATTTTCGCCCTCGCTTCGCTAAATTATCCAAATCATGTGAATGATGCCAGGAATGATGCGTACAAGAATCCTTTTTTTGGAGAAAAAATTTACAGGGAGTAGGCTCGCAAAAATGTGTGCATCGAGGCCCGAACTCGTTCTCGCTGGTGCTGTTAAAAAATTCCTTAAATTGTACTCGTAATGTTTTACATTAGCTTCGGAGTTCGAATGGTAATAAAAATTAGAAAATTAATGCGGGGGTTTTTCATCATCGATGATTAGAGAAATAGAAATGTTTTTTGAACTTTTTTTTCTGGTTGCCGCGCTGCAGCTTGATCATTTTAAACAGTTGAAAATTGGAAAAAAGATGATCAAAGAAAATATTGAATCTGCTACTTTATACAATAAACGGTCAATGTTATTTTAGGAAAGAAAAAATTATTTTGAATAGATGGAAGCCGGAGGGAATAGAAAGAATGAACATTTTAAAATTGTATACAAAGAAAAATGTCAAAAAAACCAATGTTCGTTTACTTTGTAAATTTCTATAAAACACTTTGCTTAAGCATTTTCAACGAAAATAAGGTTCTTAATTTACAATTTTTTTTCATATCAAAACTTTCCAGACTCGAGAAAATTGCTCCCCGAATTTTTTCGATAGAATTTCAGAACCGAACCGTTGGTAATTTTCCATTTATTCTTTGTTCTTAGAAAAAACCTTGTTAATTTTACGAGGTGAACAAACGTTTGTTAAATGTTACAAGTATGCTTGCCAATGAGTGTAACATTATAAGCATATTGTCTGTCGGAAATATCTTGACAGTTTTTGGTGGAGTTTGATTAGGAAGAAAGTACAACATTTTAGTGGTATTTAACCTATAATTGATAACTTTTGTTGGTAAATTTCAGCAAAATTTTCTGCGATTCATCCTTGAACAAATTGTTGCCGAGTAATAAGTATTTTTTTACAATCCGATCACCTCCTTTTTGTTGGGAGCTTTTTTGCTAGATAATAACTTGCGAAACCATGCATGAAATGGATTTCCATCATAACTGACCAAGATGTATCCGACAGACAATAATTTTCTTTTTGATAATCAAATTTAAATATGATTTGGATAGATGATTAGAAAAAAAATTTTCAGAATGTAAGATATTTATATATCGATGAGTACTACGAAGGATTGTTTTTGCCAATTTTGGAAAATTGGGGACTCGAAATGGGAAAAAAGTATTATGAAAATCAAATACTCATTAAAGATGTCTCATTATTGCATAATAAAAGTTTGAAATTTTCTTTTATGCATTTTTCTTCATTTATTCGCGAAATTTTTTGAAAAATTTTGGTATATAGCCTCCCCCCCACCAATTAAAATCTCAGATTGGTTTTAATTTTCTAACATAAGTGTAGTTTTATGATGATTTTTTTAATAACAAATGACCGTTTTCCATTGAAACGGTGAAGCGGAGTGGAATGGGGGTTCTTGCACTCAAAAATTTTTGAGACCCCTCTCCTCTTCTCCATCAATTTGTCATCATGATGATTTTCAAAATCTGAGGACAGAACCGATTCATCGATCTTGATCATACGTAGTACGTACTACGGTTGATAGTTTTTGACTTTTTTTTTTTGAAAATCGAAGCGTAATAGGGTATAATATTTGTGGAGTGGGGTCGAAAGAACGTGGTATAAATTTCAGCCTTTCATCCCTTGCAGAAATTTCAATCCAGCTCTAAAAGGGTTCAAAATTTTAAAAAAATTAAAAAAATGTTGGAAAAAATTTTATTAGAAATAGTTCTATTACGACTAGTTTTACTCACACAGACCATTTCAGACGATTTTCGAATGTAAACCTTCTTTATAGGGACATATAAAGTATACATTTTTTTTCATATATTCGTGTATTAAAAAAAAAAATATTAAAAATTTTAAAAAAATTTAGATAGTTGGGTACTTATGAAAATAGAAGATTGTATATATTATAATCCAGCTAGTCGATTGGAGGTAATTTTCTATGCTTTGCTCTTTTATTCAGGGTTCCCCATTTGACTATTTTTTTGCCATTTTTCCATATTTTCACTAATTTTACACTACTACTATTGAGAACATGATGATCGAAATTTCGTCAAATGGGCTAATTGGGTTATTATATTGATAACCATCCCATTTTATGAGTTCCCAATTCTCTAAATTTTTCCCCGCATTTTTCAACAATTTTTTCTAAAAATACACGAATATGCTAAAAATTGGCGCATATTATATGACCCTTTAAAGGAGGTTCACATTCAAAAATCGTGTCAAATGATCTTTTTGGGTAAAACTAGTTGTATCAAGACTATTTTTAATAAAAATTTTTCAAATTTTGAACGGTTTTAGTACCGGATTGAAATTTCTACCAGAGATATGCGGCTGAAATTTCTACCACGTTTGTTCGACCCCGCTCTTCAAATGTTATGCCCTATTACGTTTCGATTTTCAAAAAAAAAAGTCAAAAATGACGCACCTCAGTACGTACTAAGGCGATTGAATTGTAGATTTTTTTCAAAATTTTAAGGAGGGTATGAAAAAAAAGTTGCGAAATGACATCAAATAAACATGGTAAAAATTTTGGGGTCTCTAACTTGACCCTTACCCCTCGTTTTTTTGATTTGAAATTTACATAAAAATCGAAAATAAGTCTGTTTCTTTTTTCGCCTATTTCTTTTGCTTTTCACGTGTTCCAAAATTCTGTTCAAAAATGGAAAAAATCAATTATTTAAAATATTTTCGAGATAATGAAGTAAAAATACGAAATCCTATCATTTTTAATGACATAGTAAATAAAAGTATTTTTTTTTCTTTGTTTTTTCACTCCAAAAAAATTCGAAGTATTCCATGTTTTCATTTTTAAACGAGTTTTTGGGACCCTTTAAAAAGCAAAAAATTGCGAAAAGTTTTTTTTTGATCTCATGTGGTCTACTATGACACGTTAGCACCAAAAAAATTGAAAAAAATATATTCTTCGATTTTTTACGTAAATTTTAAAATTTTAAATCAAAAGGGGGTGAGGTAAGGGTTAAGTTAGAGACACAAAACTTTTACCACGTTCATTTGACGTCATTTCTCAATTTTTTTTCATACCCCCTCAAATTTTCGAAAAAAACTTGAAATTGAAACGCCCCAGTAGTACCCTTTTAGGTTCCCTGGTCTTTTAAAGAGATGCTTTGGCTTTCCGATGTAAACTCTGAGCTTGAAATTTTTTTTCGAACTCTTTCTATTGCCTTCATCATAAAAAAGATGCTGTATTCAAGATTCTGAATCTCTTACTTTTGGCAAAAGTATTCAGAACTTGTACTTTCCATCGCATATTTAAGCGTAACATATCCCAAAAATTAGTCAAATCAATATTTTTTCACCCCCCCCCCCACCCTACTGTGCGGTAATAAAATACGAAATTAAATAATAATTTTAATGTACTGGAAATAAGGAGAAGAAAAAGCGTGTTATGTATTGAATAAAGATAGGGCTTGCGGAAAGGTAATTACCCAAGTATGGTGTATGTCGACGTTAACGGTTAACGTACTTATGGGAGTTCTCATTTGAAACCTATAAAATATCAACGCTTCGATATTATAGCATCGTCGTTGGCGTTTTAATACGATTTCACGTCTCTTCGGTATGTTGTAATATATAAATTAGAAATATATATCTATATAGATAGCAGGTATGTACAGATACCGAGATTGCGGCAAAAAAGAAGAGGGCAACGGGGACAGAACAGAAACAGGTCGTAAAAAAATTGGAAAAATTGATGAAAATAGCGGATATGTAAATTTTACTGTATATATCGGCATGCGGAGGTGGTGCGCGGTTTATCGTCAGTGTAGTGTACACAACGATGCATAAGGTCTCTAGAGCTATTAAAAAGGTAAACCGCAACGGTACCGCGTATTCTGTCTATGTATTTAGTTTAGAAGAGGTTACTTATATTCGTATATACAGAGAGACGTGTATACGGTAGTTGGTAAGGTTGGTAGGTACTGGATAGGGAGGTAGGTAGATGTACACATATATTCTACTGTAGTGTATAGTACATACGTATATAAATGTAGTATATACCTCACCTACGAATAAATGTTGTATGTATACTTTTTGGCGAACATATTGCATACGTATACTGTAGAAGAACGAGCGAGGGTTACGTAGCATATACCCGAACAGAAAGAAAGAAAGAGACAGATAGAGGTAAAAGTATAGAGAAAAAAAAAGACGATGAAATCAATCTGTAAGTATACTAGTATGTTATGTTTACCTTAAATGTTGCCTTATCCTGTACACTAGAAATATTCCGGATCATCTTGTTATACGTGTGTATATGTATGTTGGCGTTAAAAAGAAAAAAAAAAGTGTTTCAAAGGCACATACACATGAGTACATATATACTGACGAGAGATATGAGTGAGAGTTTGTAAGCAGGCGTTTTCTCGGCGATGGCTTACCTATATAATTACATTTTGGAATTCGGGATTGAATCTTTTAGGATTACAGATACGTTCCCATGAGGATATACACCGGTTGCGAAGAATGTGAGATTGATTGTGAAATGTACCTAACATCCGTTTTTCAATTTTTGTTTTGTTTGATGTTTCGTCGTACACGAACGAAATAAGGAGAGGGACCATTTTTCCTAAAGCTTATCGCGTAATTCGCTTTTCGTCAACGATAAATTTTTAATACAAGTTTGTATGCTGCATCATTCTGATGTTGAAAGTTTTTCTAGTGATATTGCAATGAACTAATCGTTCTTTTGGGCTTGAATTAATGGGTTAGTAGTTGATGAAATTTCAGATTTCGGTTAGGTGTTTAAGTTGACTATGGCCCTCATTCTGTTCGTCAGTTAAAAATTTCGAGTTTTAACGCGAAAATGTGGGAACGAAAATTTTTCCATACTGTAGAATTTTTCGAAGAAAAAAAAAAACTGTTTTTATTCTTTAGATTTTATGGACATTGATACGGAATAGTAGCGTGTTAATGAAAAATCATATAAATAAAATTTTGAATTTAACGTGGGCGGAATGAGATTTTTAAAATTTTGCTGAAATATATATTCTGTAGCGGAATGGCACAAGAAGGCCTCAGCAGCCAAATTACTGCGATCACTTTCGCAAGAAACACCTAGTGAGTGGAATAAATTTAAACGGTCTCGAGTTTCATCGTCCTTTGAATGGCTTAGGGGGTGTTAGGAATATCTGAAATGCATGTGAGACATCAATTTTAGACGATTGAGTGCTATATTTCAATTTTAATGAATTTAAGGGTCCAAAATATTTGGGACATACTCTAATGAAGCCTACGCTACAATCATTTATCAATATTCCAGCCAGCCAGCTCGTCACTGATTTACCCATAAAGTGGTAAAACTCAATATTACTGGAAAATATTTTTTCACTTGAGTACTTTTTTGAGAGCCTATTTTCTATGTTATATTATCAATGAAAACGAGGCTATTAAAGTCTATCGGTCAACGACGGACGAGGAGGATACCAACAAAATCCGTTTTGGGGCCCTAGAAGATCAATAAAGCAATTTTTAGCCATGTCAGATATTTATTTTCATTTTTATATTTTTTCCCCAACATTAAAATCATTTACTCTACTCGATACCGACCAAAGTCGCTCCAATTTGGTCAATCAGGTCAGTTTTGCAGCGGATTAAATATATATGAGTGAGGATGATTTTGAGTAAAAATTCAGTGATATCCTAATTTGGGGGAGGGGGTGCTGAGAGGTCAAAAATGAAAAAATTGTCACTTTGTAAGCCAATTGATAAAGAATCAAAAGTTATGTAACATATCCAAAAAATAAACCTTCTGAGTCAATTGCGAGAGGAGATATGAGGGTTTCTCCCTTTTTGACCTTGAAAAAGGGCTGTTCCTTCCTCTATCTCTCCACTAAATTGAGCTAGAAAGTTGAAATTTGGTATGTACATTTAGTTGAAGCCCTTTAACGTGTCTTTTGATGGTCTCAACTTTTTAGCTCCATTGCACCCCCTCACAGCACCAAAAAAGTGATTTTTTAACAGGTTTTTCTCATTTTTTATATTTTTTTGAGTTTGTTCCTCGCATAACTTTCCTTCAAATGGAGCCAGAAACTTGAAATTAGGGATGTACATTTGGAGGGGGGGGGGGTCCTAGATGTATCTTTTAAGCGTCTCAATTTTTTATTCCTATTGAACCCTTCCTACCCGCAATACTTATTAGGAAAAAACCATCGCAAATTTCAATTCTCATGATTGTAATATGTCACGAAAATCATATCCAAAAAGCAAAAAATTTACGTTTTTGAAATTTTTTTTTTTTTTTTGTTTTTTGACTTGTTAAATCGCCTTCTGAATGATTTTTTTCCTTCATTTTACGTTCAAATTCCGGAAAGTCATCACTTTTTGCAGATTTAAAAATCATACTGGAAAATTTTTTTCAGGCTGTAAAATGAAATTTGTAGTGATTTTTTTTCATCATTCTGCATTTTTGAACTGAAAAATTGATATTTTATCACACTAGTTTTTCCTGATTTTTAGCCCAACTTTTTATGTCACATTGTCAATGAAAACCAGGCTGTTGCGGTCTATCGAGGGGGAGGGAGGATCAACAAAATCCGTTTTGGAATCCTAGAAAACCATTACAACCATTTTTGACCATGTAAGATATTTATTTTTATCCTCCTTCCAATAAAAAATTATTTGCTCAGTTCGATGCTGATTAAAATTAATTAAATTTAGGGAATAGGCTTCGATTGGTAGGTCATTTGATATTCCGAAGTGAGAATAACTTCGGGTCAAAATTCAGTCGTGCTAAAGTTTGAGGGAGACGGTACTGTGGGGCTGAAGTCGCAAAAATTGTTACTTTTTGAGCCAATTGATAGACAATCCGTATTTGTTTATCATATCTAAAAATCAGGCTCCTAAGTCAATTAGAAGGGGAGATATGAGGGTTTTTGGCGTTTCCTCTCTTTTTGACGTTGAAAATGGACTCTTCCTCTCTTATCATCCCTCCTATTTGAGCCAGGAAGTTGAAATTTGGTATGTAGGCTTAGTATGGGTTCTAGATGTGTGTTTGAGAGTCTCGACTTTTCATCCTCATTACATTCCCTAACAGTTTATAAAATGTAATTTTTTGGTTGTTTTTTTTTTGAGTTTGTTCCTCGCACAGCTCCCCCTCCGCCCAAATTACGATAGGTAGTTGAAATTTGGCATGTAGATTTAGTAGAGGTCCTTGATGTACCTTTTGGGGGTTTCGACCTCTCAACTCATTACACCCCGCTCCCCCTTACTTTTACCATTAGTTCCTTGTTAAGTTTTTGATGAGTAAAATGATATTTTAAATGACTTTTTTCATCATATTACGTTCAAAAGGTGAAAAATAACAGCTTTTTGATAATTTTCTAAAAATATTTTCATATTTTTTGAACTATAAAACGATGTTTAGAATTTTTTTTTCATCAATGTACATTCAAAAAGCAAAAAATCTACGTTTCTTTAAAAATAATTTTTGTTTTCCACGTTTTTTTTGGCTTTTGAATTGAATTTTTTAAGGACTTTTTCTACATTTGGACCTTTAAATTAAAAATTCACGTTTTTTGGCATTATTATTCAATTCTTCGTGATTTTTTTCAACTCATCACATTTTTTGAAGGGTAAAATAATTTTTTTTTATAATTATGAAAGCCAAAAATTAACAATTTTCCCAGTTTTTTGAGCTGTGGAGTGATATATTTAGTGATTTTTCTCACTATTTGACAGCATGAATTAATTTTTTTTTTCATTTTCTTTCGATTTTTAAGCTTTAAAATTATAATTTGAACGACTTTTTTATAATTCTACGTATTGAAAGCTAAAAAATTGCCATTTTAAAAGATTTTCTTCAATTTTTCACTTTTTTTGAGCTATTAAATGATATTTTAGATGAATTTTTTTCCATCATTTTACATCCAAAATGCGTTTTTTGAACGTTTTTTAAGGTTGTTTTTCACATTACTTTTTTTTTTGAACTGTTAATGATTTTTTTCCCATGTTATTTTCATGGCTGTACGTTAAAACACGAAGAACTGATATTTTTCAATGATTTTTTTTTGTCCTGGAAAGTGTGAGTGGCAACGAACGTTTCAGAAAGAAAAAAAAATAGAATTTTAAACCGATCTGAAATGAATTAGAGACTGTAAATAAAATTCAAAACACTGTGACTGAGATTGACTATAGAGGACTGGAGGTGAATTTTAATTTTTTGTAATTCAAAGAATCGTCATTAATGTTGCAGTGCTTCGTTGATGTTGATTGTACGAGGTTAATAAAAGATCAATTGTTTGGAATTTTTCCTCAATTGAACAATGCGACTGCACATTTCAACTTAAAGTTATGTAAAAGACTGAAAGTTGGTGACGAAAGGTTTATTGTTAAAGGTGTACTTTGTACAGTTGAAACTTTTACTGTTCTCTTTTCTACTTTATCCTTCCGTGATGTACTCTTTTCTACCACCACCCCCTACCTTTTTAGGGGATGTAATTCACAACAGTATGAGATGATTGGTGTACGGAGGTAGGTAAAAGGCATCCAGAGTATACTACTCACGTACCTCTCTTTACCTATATTTATATGTATGGTGTGCGGTTCTCGTATAGTACAGGTAAAGGTATTACCTATACCTACTTACCTATACTACGTACGTATGTAGTGTACCTTTGTATATACCTTGAACGCGAATTGTTGATTTTTGACGTCGTATAGTAGACGAGGAATCGGCGTTCCGCGGGCTCGTATTCGCTGAATATTATTAACCCGTGAAGGGATTTATTGTGCGTTGAAAATGAAGAGGTAAGTGCAACCTTTTAAAACAAGCATGAAATTCATTCTCATTTGATAGATAGGTTTTAAAATAGAAACAACAGCCGGTGGATATTTTGTTAGGGAAGAATAGAGGTTGTAATATAAAAGCTGCTTTAATACAAGAGGCTTGTGCCAATTTTCGCTTGCATAAAGTGCGTAAACGAAAGCCGATTTTAATGCCTTCAGCATTTCGCGTACAAACTTATAAACGAAAATATTAGACGCGAAAATATTTTTGCGATTTGTCGAGCGTTTTTGCCCCTTTTTCAATGTGCCGCCGCTCGGATATATACACAGGTTAGGTACCTCCATCTATACCGCTAAATGAAAATCGAACGCTTTTTATACGATATAGAAAGCATAAAGCAGAAACGAATGCAAATATTTATCGTGTTATTAATTATTATGGCTCTGTGTATAAGCTGCGTTATTATTATTTTTCTTCTTGATAAATTTATGTGTACGAAAGGTTGTCCGAGCTTACTGAACGTGGCAAATGAAAAGGTCGAAATTTTCGTTTTTATTAATCGCGCATAGATAATATGATCATTGGTATGGAGATGGACCTATTCTGTATGTTTCGCCAGTGTCGTTGTAATGGCAGTATTTTGAGAGTCTGGAATTCGAATTCCAGTTGAATAATTTTAATATGTAACGTAAAAATTGTTTTTTGATGAAAATAATTGAGTAGGTATTAAGAAAACTCCAAGAATTTATTGTTCAATTTTGTAACACTGTCAATCTGAGCGTTAGTTTTGTATACTGAATTTTTCAACTTGTCATTTTAGAATACTTCGTCTGAAGGGCAGGGGATAGCGTCGATACGAAAGAAAATTCGCCTTTGCAGATTCCATTTTAATTTAATCCTAAATAAAATTTTCAAAACGTAATTTTGTACCAATTTTAACAAAGTAATGATTTTTTTTTAATAATTTTAATGTTACAACGAAATTCAAAGGGGAAAAAAATCTCAAAAAATTGCTCCATTTGTTTAAGTATATAGGTGCTTTTCGACCTACCAAGTACATCTATGGGTAGAATGTACTCACTTTTAAATTTCATTTCGAAGGTCGTTGAAAAAGAGAGATCAGCGTATACGAATCGAGTCTGGAAATTGAATTCAAAGACGCAGTTTGTTGTCTCTTCGTACGTTGCTTGTCGAGAGCAAGGCTCGGTATTGTGATTTATTAACTATGACTGGTGGAAAATGGGAATGGTATTTTATCGAATTCTCGTAGAAATTATATTACAGCGAATTTCATATACTGTGAGATGTTTCTTAGTGGCAGATTTCATCTATAGAGGTGAATAGTTTCTGCAGGATCTTCAACTCACATATTTCATCGTAAATAATATCGTGCTGTCGTGTGCCATGTTAAAAAATATCAACGTTTGGATAAACAACTGATGTATGCGTGTAGGTAGTGTAGGTACACGTATAGCTAGATTTCAGGTAGCTGGATGTCGGTTTAAGGTTATGATCAAATGTTGATAGATTCATTAATTTCAAAAATGTAATTAATTATTCTTTTTTTATATCGCATATTTTTAAAATTTTCAAAGATGCTTTGATAGCATAAAAAATGTACTTGGTGTATTTCTGCTTATTGCAATCCAGTGGAAAGAGAAATCAAATGGTACAAAAATTTGAATTGAAGCATATGTAACTAAATTTTGTGCAGAATAGGGTGGGTTGAAAATCACCAACCCTGCAGTGTACGCTTTGGCTTTTATTTTAAGTCTTCGAATTTTTGATCTAATTTTCTCTGTCATGTTGTCAAAGAATCCTGTTACTACCCAACAACCTAGGGAGAAAAGAGGAGAAGAGGTAGTATCAATAAAATCCGTTCTGGAGCCCTAGAAGAACAACGAGACAATTTTCGATCATGTTAAATATTTATTTTTATTTCCACTACCTCCCTCTCCCAAGATTAAAATCATTTACTTGGCTCGATATCGGACAAAATCGCTCAAAGTCAGCTATCAAGTTTGGATCGTCAATTAATTAGATATTTAGAGTGGTAGATGAAGTTGAGTCAAAATTAAGCCATGTCCGAAATTCAGGGAGGAAGTGCGGAGTGGCAAGTTGAAAAAATTGCTCGTTTTTGAACCAATCGGTAGAGAATTAAAAATTTTATGAAATATGCAAAAATCGCCTTTTTACGTCAATCGAGAAGAGAGATAGATAGGCGTTTCACCCCTGTTTGACCTTGAAAAAAGTAAATTCTCCTCTTCACCTCCCCCCCCACCCCCGTTCAGCTAGGGCCTGAAATTTAACACGTAGTTTTAGTAAAAAGGTAAGGTGGGGTTTTGGATTTTTTTAACTTCCGTGCACCCCTTCACCGGCTTAGAGACCCAAAAAAGGTATCATTGAATAGGTTAATTTGGACTTCTGCCTTTTTTTGAGGTTTGTCCCGTGAAAATATTTCTTTTTTTGAAAGTGAGCTAGGAGAGGAGGGAAATATTATTCAAGGTATCAAACACAGTGGTGAAAGTAATAAAAAAGTAATGAATTTAATCAGAATCTCAAAAAGTAGTGAAAAATAAAAAACATCTGAAGACATGAAATATTTTTGAAAAGATAAAAAATTTTTTATGAATTGGCAGTATTCAAGTCAAGATACTGGTACTAATTTTCTTCCAATTTGAAATTTTTTCTGTAATAAATTTGATCTCGTTGATAGAGAGGTTTTCAAGTTGAAAAGTTTTCTGAAAATTTCGTAAAAAGGTAGCGAGATATGGAAGTTTTCCCCCTTTTCCCTTAAAAAAAACGAGTTTCTCGCTTAGCATTGCTTTGAATTAGCTGAAATTTGACACGTAGATTAAGTTGAAGTCGATGCGGTTTTTGAGAATTTCGACTTTAGCTCCATTCACATTCCCCGCTCCCCTCTCTCAAGACTTTAAAAAATAATTTTTTAGGGGCATTTTCTTTTCGGTAGGTGGTGCCAAAACTTTACATAGGTGCGTCATTAGTCCCAGATTAAAAATATGTGGTGCCAGGGGCTGGTAGCAGCTCAACTTCCTTTCCCCCTTCACCCTCCAGATCTATCTCAGATTAAAAGTATGTGGTACTGGGGGCTAGTAGAAACTCGAGGTTCATTTCCTCTTCACCCTCCACGTTTTATTTATTTTTTATGTGCAATTCAATACGTTTATGTGAAAAAACCCATGACGCAGGATTGTTGGGTGGGGACGTGAGAATCTATACGTCTGTGCGGTCAAAAATGGTGGTTCCTTTTTGTTATATTAACGTCGAAAGATGTTTAATAGCACATTCTGGAAAAATTGTCAACAGTTGACCGTCATCATTGAACTGACATCAGTGGACAGATTTTTATGGCTAGGAATGAAATCAGTGGACTTATTTTATGAAGGATTGATTTTATGATTTTAGGTTGAAATGTTGAGAGAAATTAGAGATGTAACGTCGGTGGACTTATTTTGTGAAGTTTTAATTTTATGATTTTAAATTGAAATGTTGAGAAAAATTAGAAATGTGACGTCAGTGGACTTATGTTCTGAAGGATTGATTTTAGGATTTGAAATTGGAATGTTGAGGAAAATTAGAGATGTTAGAAGTTGGCCTGTTAACAGTGGACCTTGACCTTGAATCGATTCCATGATTTTGAGTTGAAATGTCGTCATTTGTTGACCCGCCAACAGTTGAAGTTTGACCCTGAATCGATTTTAAGATTTCAAGTTGAAATGTCGAGAAAAATTAGTTGAACTTGATCCCGGTTGACTTTATGATTTTAAATTGAAATGTTGAAGAAAATTAAAGATGTATAAAATTGACCCATAAATAGTATGATCTTGACTCTGAATTGATTTTATAATTTTAAGTTTAAATTTTTAGGAAAATTACAGATGTTTAATAGTGCATTTTACAGTCGACTAGTCATCGGTTTACTCGACAATGGTAGACTTTGACCATGGATTGATTTTAAGATTCCAAGCTGAAATGTTGAAGAAATGTGACGAAAATTATTTGTTGCGAAACAGTGAACATTACATCAGATCTTACATTTTTTCGATGTGTACTCTTTACGTCCACAGAGTACTAAGTATAATTTTTTTATTTACTTTTTTCAAAATAAAAAAGAAAGAATTTCCTGCATGAAAAATTAAACCATTTAGAACATAAATATTTCGTAGTAAAAATAATCGATTTTCTATAGCGAGTTGAATTATATTACACGGTTACCAAAACCGATGAAAGCTTAATTTTGTAAAAAAAATAATTTTTTTCATCAGAGTCATTTAGGTAAAATTTTCTTGTTAATTGAATTATAACGAATAGTGAGACGAATGATCGAAAAAATTAGGTATCTTTCGTTAAATTTCTCAAAATTTCCTCTTCGTTTCCATTTTTTTGTAAAATAAACCGAATTATGCATTAAAAAAAAATGGATAAAAATAGAATAGTTTTATTTTGTAAATTATCTGTAGTAATTTTCACTTATGCCCTTTTTCGATTTTAGCGATTTAAATAAAAAAATAATTTTTTAGACGTTAGGTATAAGTATATTACCTAAAACACACTGTTTTTTTCAATTTATAACTTTTTTGTTCGATTTTATCCTCATCTGTCAATGATTTGTAAAAGAATGTTCGACGAAAGAATTTCAATTTTATGCGAGAAAGTTAATTGAGAAAAAAAAAATAAATATATGCCAGCAATACGACGAACATAGAGTCAGATTGTTTACAAAAGGTATTTATATTTTTGGAACGTGGAGACTACACATAGATTGAGAGGGTATGGGTTGGAAAATAGGCTTATTTAAAAAGTTCCATCGTTTGATAAATTTTTGCGGTTGAGTCAAATTGACGAGAGTAAAAATTCTCGATTTTTTTTATTCCTGTTTTTTTTTGTTGTTGTTATTATTCGCGAATAGTATGTATGGGTGTGCGAAAATGTATACACGTTTGTAATAAGTTTATGCTGTTGACACTTTTCTTTTCTAACCTTCGCAGCTTATAGTACCTGTATTTTGTATTTGAAATGTTATATCGTGTTTTGACATTATACTACCAATATAGAGCGTGTATCAACATTTTGGGTACCGTCGTCATCACATATTGATAATGAAAGAGAAAAATATAAAACTTGAGCGACGCAATGTAGCATAATATACTCGCGTTATTTTATAAAAACGGTACACGAGCGAAATGTAATTATAAATTGATCAAATTATTCGAATTGTAACTTTATCTAATTTTTATAATGAGCCAAAAATAGGCTACCTATGTAAAGAATGAAATGAAGAAAAAAAAGAAAAAAATTCCACACAACAAATTACCTCGACTTATTCCGTCAGGGTCACGAAGCAAGATCACTTCATCGATCGTACCGTATGGTTCCATTAATCTTTTAATATCGGTCTCAGAATTATGATTGGTGTTCTGTTGTTCCATAAGAGCCGAACTCACTGTAAAAAATCATCATCTTAATTGGTAGAGTACGATTTTCATAACAGTCATGGCAGCATAAAAAAAGGCGTGATTTTCGATGTAGGTTTTCGTATTATTTGTATGTTGAAAAGGACGATCCGACGCGACGACGATGTAGCTTGTACGTATAAACGCAGAGTATAAAGAAAAGGCCAAAAAGGGAATTATGAATGGACCGAGTAGCGAGTTGTGTTTCGCTAATTATATGGTATTAATAATAATTTTAAATCGAGTCGAAACGTGTTACAAATGTTTAACGAGAAAATGTTCTCGTCTCGAAGACGTTGGCAGACGTTCGAACCGCGTGGTCCGTACTAATTAATGAACGAATCGCAGACGTGAAATTATTCTATTCGTAAAAGCGTCTAATTTGTCAAAAAGTTTTTGCATTTTGTTACCAAACGTAATCATAAGTATATCATTGTAAAAAAAAAAAAAATATGAAATCAAACCGATATCATTCGACTAACGAAAGACAAAACTGTTGTACGAGTTTTAAAAACCTTTCCCCCGGAATGATTAATTTATGTATTGTGTAGTCGATCGAATGATATTATTTTAATGCACGTATTAAAACGGAGAGAAAAAATTGATAACGTTGTTATTCACGATACATCGTTGCGTATCTTTGCTCGGGATTGGATTCTCGGTGACAAAATCTTTCGCAGCGGAGAGGAATATTTAATTTGAACGACGAAGGTGAACTGAAAATTAATTTTTTACTGGCGTAATATCGATGCGATACTCGAAATCGATGTCATCGTTACTGTTTAATATTCGCTGTGGCACTTTTTATTCGATATTGGTTTTTTTTTTTGGTCTAGTCTGCTATCCTATGCAGATGATGAGATGACTTGTACACTGTCAGTTTTTGTACCAAATTTTTTCAACTTTAAACTCGATGTGGTCGAATACGAATATACCTACGATGAATGGAATGTTACTAATGGTTTGATTTTGGAAATTACTGAATTCACCCTACCTTCTCAACGTTCTTAGTTGAAGATCTTAGTGAAGAATGTCTCAAAAATAAATTAGCTTTAGTTTCTAAATTAACTTTCTTTTTGTCTTGTAATGTTTAGAGGAGGGTCACAATAGTTGCGAAATGATCTCAAAAAGATGTGGTAAAAATTTCATCCCCCCAACTCAATTTTTTAAACTTGCAAAAGTCACTTGAAGCTTAAAAATTGTCAAAAAATCGAATAAAACGTTTTTTTGAAAATTAAAAAAAAAAATGAAATTATTATACGCATTTGAATCCAAAATGATCATTGGCAACAAGTTTTTATTATTACTCGTATTTTCAAGTTTTAAAAAAATGGCCATTTTTTGAAAAATTACAAAGGAAATATAGGGAAACGCCACCCTAAAATGGATGTAGAACATCATTTTAGATAATTAAACGTTTTTTATGTATTTTGAAATAAATTTGTTAAAAATTAAGAAAACGAATTAAAAAAAAAATTCTCCACAGGGGACACATTTCATATTATTTAGACTCTCAAAGGTAATTTTTCATTTTGTTCTCTTTTTTTTGAACCTTTAATACTGTATTTTTTTATGCTGGAATATTGTTTGAGAACCCCTAGAAATGGCTTAAATGAAGCAAAAAAGATATTGAATAGGCAAAGGTAAGTGAATTCGGTTTACACTTGAAAAAAGTTTTTAATGATGTTAGAAAAATCTTTAAAAAAAAAACTGAAGAACCATCCCCCTGAAAAATTATGTATGGGAGATAAAATTGAAATATTGCGTTTAATCATGTAAAAATGATTTCCTACGTCCATTTCAGGAGGGCATTTTTCAAAAAAAAATTCCTTCTTGGTTTTTCAGAAAATTGTAAAAAAAAACGCCAAAAGTGACATTTTTTAAAACCCCATGAAAAGAAGGATAATGACGAAAATTTGTCGCTAATGATTATTTTGAGTACAAATATGTATAATTCTGTTTTAAAAAAATTTTCGATGTATAAGTGAGTTTTGCAAGCTTGAAAAATTGAGTTAGAGAGATGAAATTTTTACCACTTCTTTTTCGATTATTTCGTCACTATTAATGGGACCGCCAGTTTGCGGAATTTCAAAAAAAAAAATAAAAATTCGGTCCACCCCAGTCTCTAACTTGCCCCTTTTCCACCACCCTTTGGTTTAAAATTTCATAATTTTGATGAAAAATCAAAAAATTTTTTTTTAGATTTTTGTGGTATCGCATGAAACTGAAAAAAAAACTTCGCGATTCTGTTATACTTTTCAGAGGTTTCAAAACCATGTTTAAAAATAGAACACAGATCTGATACACTGAATTTCTTTAGGTGAAAAAGCAAAAAAAAACTTTTATTTAATATGTTATCAGCAATTACGAGATAAAGTATTTTTACTTCCATGTTATATTGGCAATGAAACCCAGGCTATTACGAATCATCGACCTGAAACGAATAGAAAGGGGACTATCAACGAAATCTGTTTTGGGATTCTAGAAGACTTCTGAGTCCTTTTTGGTCATATCAGATATTTATCTCCCTTTATTTTCATTTATTTATTTTTTCCGCTGGGAACTAAAAATTATTTACTCAGCTCGATACCAACCAAAATCGATCAAATTTGAGAAATAGGCGTAGAGTGGCGGTGGATTTGATATTCCCTTATTTTTCAAATTTGTTCTACACATATCTCCCTTTCAAATTAAGCTACGGGTTGAATTTCTGTATCTAGGTTTAGTAAAGGTTTTAGAATTACTTGATGAGAGTTTTGATATTCGAGTCCATTTGCAATCCTTCACAGCTCCTAAAAAGTAGTTTTTTGCGAGGTTTTCGACATTTTTTTTGATTCTGTTCCACGCAATATCTTTCTTCCAAACGCATTGCGGTGCTTTTTTTTTTTATATTTGTCGATTTGCCAGTAATTTTAAATTCAGGGAGATAGAGTTTGGTACTTCGGGTAATTGGATCAGATATTTTTAAATTTTTGGTACCTAATTTGTATACCATTTAAATCAATTTAAGGTTTTTTTAAAACAATTTTCCCGAGTTCTTGATCATTTATCAAAATAGTTATGAATATTGCTATATTTTTAGTCATTTATGCAATGTAGTTCCGTCTAGATAGTACGACTTTCATATCACAAGCAATACAACTCAAGTTAGTCCCATGTAGAATAGTTCGCATATCTCAATTATTGCAGGAGCTGAGTTTGGCCGATTTGGATTTTTTCCCGCGAAAACATTGTGATAATTCTCATAAATTTGTATGTCTAAATCTAATCACATGTACGATGTAATAATACTTATAAAAAGAATTAGTGAGATTAATAAATTTGTTTGTAATACAACGATTGAATGCGAAAAAAACGATTTTAAAATTCATAATTTTTTCAAATTTTTGTTAATAATTTAAAAAAAAAAACTCTTTTATATCAATATCCACTTAAAAATTCTCTCGAAGTAACAGAACAGCCCTTTCCACTACCATATCATGCCACTGGGCATTTTCCTTAATTTTTTCTGTAAAAAAAAAAAGACCAAAATGTCGAATTGGTGTAACTCAACTCAGCCCCTACAACATTTAGAGTATGCAAATTATTCTTCAAGACCTCAACATAAGTTGAGCAACTTGTAATTGAAGGTGGCACCGTCGAGATGGAACACCCTAAAGAATTCAATTTGCTCAAAAAAAATTCTGGGTGCCTGGCGACCTCTCTCTTTCCCTCTCCCCTAAAAAATTCTCGTATGAAGACTAGTATGAAATAGGTCTGATGTGAAGTTAATGTGTGAAAGTCATCTTGTTTTGTCAATTTTTTCATGTAGACCTCAACATGTTTTGTGACTAGTGATGCAAAGAGTACGTTGATTCATATCGTTACAGGAATATGAAGAATTAAAAAAATATGTTCGCGATTCTCAAAATTTATATTTTAGGGCTGATTATTTCGATAATTACTTAGGTGTGGGTATTTAAAGAGTTTCTTCGTTATTTTTTCAAACAATACAAACATATTATATCTTTATAATTTTTTTTAGAAATTACATTGAATGTACCTAGTTTTATTTGAAAAAATTTTAAACTTACGTAATAAGGTTGGATAGTCGAGAAAGACTGTTGTCTGAAATACTTTTTTTTTCTTCATGTTATGTTCGAAATCGAAAAATAAATAAAAGCACCGAAGGTGTAAAATTTTTACACATTTTTTGAAAGGAAAAAAAAATTCAATACAATTTCTAAAGATGTCTTCATGACTTTTTTCAGCTTTATTATTGGTTCCAAAAATACGGTTAGTTGGCTTATTATATCAAATTCAGCGGGAAAAATGTCGATATTGAATGTTGAAAAATAGATGAGCTTTTCTAACTAGAAATGTGGCGACAAAGCGAGTATTTTTCACATTTTTTTTCTTCATCATTCTAAGATTTAGTTTTCAATTTTATTTCCGTACATACGAAATTCTTAAATGGGGGTTGAGATTCAATGTAATTGGCCATATGTCTACTTCTGAAAATTTAGAAAATCTTTTGAATTTGAAGGATAATTACGTTAACGGAGAGACTTGGGAATTTCATTGACCTGTTTCTGTAATTATATCGTTATCATTATAAATATAGATAATTATTTTACTTACTCTGATTCCAATTCCATACATCTTCGTATCTGCATTCGTTTCTGCATTTTAAATCCATTACGAAATCACTGGAAACATAAAAGTAAAAAAGAAAATGAAGGTAATTTTACGTTTACGTATACATAGTGTATAAAAGTACAGACAACTAGAAAAATGCGATAAAATATGACGTGTATGTATAAAGGCGCGCTTTTGGTACGCACTGAAACTGCAATATCTTATATAGAGAAGCATAAAAATCGCTCTCTTTTTTTTTCTCGGGCAGATTGATGTTGATTTAATTTTTATAAAACGTGGTAAAGCATTGTCTTCTCGTTATTTGCAACCCCTTTATTCTTTTCCATCCATACGCGCTACCGTGTACCGCGTGACCCCCCACAAAATAACGCCCTTAGCGGCGAGTTTAAAAAACAGATGTTATCAATTCGCCTTTTTTTTTCACGATGGTTTGCGAGCTTTTTTTCGCTTTACTTTTTTTCCTTTATATGTTTTTTATTATCTTAGTTTCTTTTCTTTATTACGTCATTCATTTCTTTTAAAAAGGTTTATTTGATTCTTTGTTTTTGCATGTTTTTTTCCTCTTATATGGTATAGTAGGTTCTTTTTGGGATTCTTTTTTTATGATCTTCTTCGGATTGCGTATATGTGAATAGTAAAGGATAAAATTGGAATTTCTTTTTGTATCCCTTTTTTTTTTTTTTTTTGGTTTCCTGCTTCTGTGGAAATACGAAAATTTATTATAACGTTAGTAATTGATTTAATTTTTGTTTGCTTAAAATTTACGTTATAGTAAGTGCCATGTTTTAAGAATATTTTAAAAGTAATTAGAAATATTTTTCGACTAATGATCGATTGAAAAAATAGAACTGAGAACGGAAACTATAATTATCCTTTTGAAAAATGTTGTACATGTGCGGGGGGGGGGGGGAAAGAGGAGGCATAAAATCCTACCGTCGATGTCGCGTAATTCCCCATGTCTATCTCGAAATGTTTTAAGCCACTTTTGATATATTTACAAAAACGATGCACAAATATCGTTTCATTTTAAGTAGGCATTTTGCAGCATACTTATCCGATTAAAAAAAAACATCGTAATGATTTGCTTTTTCAACCTAATTTTCGTAAAGCAAAGGGGGTATGTAAATTGCCTATTCATAGATTAAAAAAAAAAAAAAAAAAAAAAAAAAAAACATCTAGGACGTTTTTTATACCTACATACCAAATTTGAACTTCCAACCTCAATTTAGAAGGGAAATAGGCGTAGGACAAACCCAAAAAATAATAAAATTCGCAAAAAACCACTTTTGGGGCGGGGGGAGAGGGTGAAAAGTGAATTTACGTGTCAAATTTCAAACCACCAATTCATTTTAGACGGATGATATGCTTTGGGCAGCTCATTTTAAAGGTCAAAAATGGGAACCCCCCCCATACTTCACCTTTCAACTGACTGGGGGGCTTATTTTTGAATATGTTATACAATTTTTGATATTCTTATCAATTAGCTTGAAAACGAACAATTTTTGCCATTTTAGCCCCTCAGTACCCCCTACCCCAAATTTGAGCATAACTGAATTTTCACCCAAGGTCATTCTCACTCAAAAATATCAAACACGCCGCCAAACTAAACCTATTGTCCAAATTTGACAAATTTTGGTCGGGAAGGGAAGAGAAGGAATAAATATCTGACATGGTCAAAAATGATCTCAATACTCACTTCCGCCAATCTGTAATAGTCTAATTTTCATCTACAACGACACAAGAAATCAGGCTAAAAAAATAAGCCGACATGGAAGATACATTTCACAAAATCGTTATCGATCTATCACCCTTCCCTTCGTCTCAAAGATAGACTCGCGTCAGTTAAAAAATATAAATTTCGAAATTTAAAAAAAAAAAAAAAAATGAAAAGTTAGGAAGGACTTTTTTTAGCATAACATTCTCCTGAAAAGAACATATTCAATCGTCTACATCATCAATTTCATACAATTAAGATTTAAGTGCAATATTTCACCCCCCCCCCCTCCCTCTCCCTCATCCCTAACGGATTTCCAGGTCATTTCAGAAATTTTCTGTACAACATGTTTCAGACTGAGTAACGAGTATGTTTCATTTTAACTGTATTACGTCTCATGGTGGGCACTTTTAACTAAAGCAAAAAAATTTTTGGTGCACATACAAGGTGTCCAAAAAAAACATACAAAAAGTGTTTTTTTTTTTTTTCGAAAAAACTGAATAGAAAAGGTTTGTTTCAATTGGATATTTTGAAAGTATACGCTTCAAGGGGTTTTCTTCGATTTTTCAATTTTGAAACCGGTTTAGTAGTTTGCAACCGGTTATCAAAAATTCCCAAAAACTTTATAGCTACAAAAAAAAGCTTCAAATCAAATTTGTAGAATTTCAAAGACCGATAATTTTTTTATTATACTACTTTTTCTATAGCTAGCATTGGAGAGAGTTATATCCTCAGGAGGGTAAGGGGTTAGTTGGTTATTCAACGGTACATCAGCCCTATGCTAATTGAAAAACGAAACGTGGAAAAAATTTCGAGTATAGGTTCTGTAGCGTCAAATACAGGTCATTTTTTGTCCGAAAAATTTTTCTCCACGTACAACAATGAAAGATAAATAACATTTCGAAAACGTCAAGCAATCTTTCACTGACTGAAGATATAACTCCTCTTCGGGGCCAACAAGAGAAAAAATTGCGTAATAAAAAATAATCAACGTTTGAAATTCTATTACTTTTTTTTGGAAATTTTTGTCAACACCTGGCAAATTACCAAAGTAGTTTCAAAATTGAAAATTTCAGAAAAACTACTTCAGCGGGTACCATCAAAATATCAAATCAAAACATACCCTTTCACAGTGGCGCACCCGGACGGGGGAGGAGGGGGAGGCTGCTTGAGTATAGCCGTCTCTCATATTATGCGCGAAAAAATTGAAAGATTTTTGCATTTACGATGAATTTAATATCTAAATCATTAAAAACACATCACTTTCTCAACGAGCCTTCAAAATTTAAAAACCCAAACTTCGAGAAAAGCACTTTTTACGGCTTGGAAATACCATGTTTTCACAATTTCGGGCTCGTTACGCTTCGGTCTTCAAGTTAAATCGTCCCCACCCTCAAAAATTTCTGAGTGCACCTTAGTTAGGGTGGGTGAAAAAAAACGATTATTTTTTTTTCACTTGGTACCCTGAAAAACTGGTTGGTAGACACCTCAAAAAAATTCTCTCCACGTATGATCTCTTAATTTTTATAGGAACGTCCTCTGTCTTTCAGATTTCTATTTTTTTTTATTGTTATAAAGAAA
>FIZR01024886.1:4379-18751 GCA_900060175.1 Ferrisia virgata | reverse complement strand
TCTATAGGACAGGAAGGTAGAGCTCCAATACATATACGTAATGCTGAATTTTGCACTGTATTAATAATTGGAGGTGGTCAATGCGGAATACTCTCTTGTTAGTATTGTTGTATTCAGTATTGTGTACCTTACTTTCAAGTGACATGTAAGGAGTTGAAATCTTTACTAGGAAAAAAATTAGCAAAGGTTGTTACGTACTTTGTCTTTCTTCGGACCTATTATTTCTAATACTGGCTTCAGTAATTCTGCTCTTCGTGGTTTATGTACAATTTATTTCACAAGATTTTGAAAAAAATCGTTTTTCTGGCCCAAAAATGAGTACTTTCAAGTAAAATATTGACTGATCATTCAGATTCGATGTGATTAATCAAATCTAATTTCCAGTGTGTTTTTTAGGAAATTTAAATTTTCCAACGAGTACCTTTTGTTCGATGATTAATTCCAGCAGGGCATACTTTTTTAACTGTAATAAGAATTTGTAACGTGACGTATCAACCAATGTCGCCTATGTATTCGACTTATTCGTATGTATTGAAATAGAAAATAAAAACACGTTCAAATCATATATCTCGCGCGTCTGGTCGTCTTCGTAATTCGTAAAACAAACACCTATATAAGAAGTACATACTTATGGTACCTACACGTACAATTTGAAAAGTTGTTTAAACTGCGTAACCGCGCTCGATTGTCGTAGCCGAACGCGTAAGAAGCAGCCAAAACAAAACATAACAAAAAAAAAAAAAAAACAATAATCGTTATTTCGTACTTAATTTTACACTCTATAATTTTACCTCGCTTTGTTTAACACTATGTTGTATACACATCGAGTTTGAAAAATGCAAGAAAATCAACGATAATCGCACCTCTTGCGTCCTATGTTTTTCACGGCTATAGGCTGAATACGAATGTAGAGTTTACTACGCATTGTCAAAGATGATAAACCTTTGTTATCTGTTCACAAATGGCTACCTGTTGGCTTTTTTGTTTCGTTCAATTTCACCATGTCTTGTGAGACTGGTAGATTGCCTGTCAGTGCACACGAGTGTTCGACATGTCAACAAAAATAATTATCGTCGAGATTACGATGAGAACGTGTTTACAATGCGAAAATGTATCTAATTGGTACGTCGCGTCGTCTTCGAGTTTGTCTTTGCTGCTATGGCCGGGCAATACGTTTGTACGTACTTATAGTTTTATTATTATTATATATCGTATTGTTGGAAAAAACAGTTAAGGAAATCGTACTAGCTTATAGGTACATATATATGTATGTACATAGGTAGGTAGGTCTAGGTACATATTGCAGAATTTTTTTTATTTTTTCCATGGTTTATTGTGAGTTTAGATAGGTAAGAAACGACGACGAAAGTGTTACAATGCGCGATATTGGCACCTCCTTACTTTATACTTACCTGATCCTGGTACCTACTACCTACTACCTACCTATCTCGGGTAGACTTTTGAGAAGGCGCAAGTTTGCTGGGGCGATGAGGCGGACATTAGCCTGCGGTATAAACAAGGATGCCAACTCATCGTATAATCGGTCGGACCGGCGATAGATTTTCGCGCCTATATACGTAAAATATCCGTCATTTTCTATCATTTCCGCGTAACAGTGTTGTTAAAATTCTTCCAATCTGTGTTGCCCAATCAAATTATCCGCAGCATTGTTCAATATTAATAGCATCATTATGTTGGTTCGTGATTTATTCTTCTTCTTCCTGTTACCGTTTTTATCTCGCGTCTTCGCACTTGTCGTCGTCTTCATCGTATCGTCTTCGTTGCTATACTGATGCTGGTCGCGTTATCACCAACACAGTTACTATACATTACTTAAATTCGATACGCCTTTTATACCTATCTATAGTATCTATATAAGTAGCAGGTTGCAGAAGAAGAGAGAGAAAGAGAGAGAAAAAAACACAGAGCTGAATTCTCTTTATCTGCGAGATATTTCACATAGTTTATATACCAACATCGATATTGTAGGAGTCTGCTTGATATTGAATGTTGTCAAATTGATTTGATTATTGTTACGTGAACTAGAACTGGTTTCTGCTATAGGTAACCTAGGTATAATATCTTTACTGTTTTTATACGTTTTACCTCGCCGCCTTCGCCGGGTTAGGTTTGCCTGTCCGTTTGTCTGGTTTATTTGGAGAGAATAATTAAATAGATGTATCGTTTCAATTTTAGATTTTTTTTTTTTTTGAAAGTTGCAAAAGGTGGTGAAAAAAAAATTACGAAATGACGTCGAATGAAACTGGTAAAAATTTACGGTCACCAATTTCACCCTTACCGAGCAAATTTTGGTTTAAAAATTCAAAATTTACCTATGCGAAAAATTTCAAAAAACATCATTTTTGTTGCAATTTTTTAAGTGTTAACGTACCATGCATGGTAACTAACTCATATGAGGCCAAAAAAAATTTTGGCGATTTTTTCTTTTTTTTACTTTTTAGGGGTTTTAAAATCGTGTTTGAAAAAAATGAAATCATAATTTTGAATTTTTTCAAGTTGATTAAGTAAAAATACGAAATCTTATAATTTCTAATAACACACGAATAAGAGTATTTTTTTTTTGCTTTTTCGCCTTAAAAAAATTCAGAATACACGATTTTTTCCATTTTTAAGCATAATTTTGGAACCCCTGAAAATTGAAGCTTTTTTAGCGTAATTTCCGTGAAAAATGACAATATTATGTGAATTTTCGAGATGCTTTTTTTCTAATCAGTGTTTAGCATTGGGGAGGGGGAGAGGGAGGCAAAAGTCTACATCAATAAAAAGCACGTCTAAAACGTATACTGAATCTACATACCAAATTTTAACTTCCTAGCTCAATTTGGATGGGAGTTATGCGAGAATCAAACCGCAAAAAATAAGAAAACCATGCCAAAACACTACATTTTAGGGATGTAAGTGTAAGAGGGAGCGCAGAGTTTGAAAATTTAGGAATGCCCCCTTCCTTCCCCAGGCATGTCTATGGTTTCTACTAAGTCTACATACCGAATTTCAATTTATTAGCTCAATTTGGTGGGGAGATAGGAGAGGAAGAGCTATTTTTTAAGGTCAGAAAGAGGAAAAATCCTCATATCTCCCCTCCGAATTGACCTAAGAAGTTGATTTTTGGTCGGTTGGTTTAAAAAGGAATAAATGTTTCCTTTTTAGCCCCTCTGAACTGCTTCCCTCAAATTTGGGCACAGTGAGCTTCGACCAGAGGTTATTCCCACTCCAGAATATCAAATGGGCTACCAATCGAAGTTTATTCCTCAAATTTGAACGATTTTGGTCAGCATCCAGCTGAGCAAATAACTTTTCAATTTCGGCAAAAAAATAAAAAGTAAAAATAAATTTAAGACATGGTCAAAAAATGATTGTAATGGTCTTCTTCTAAAACCCCACAAACAGATTTTGTTGATACACCCCCCCACACCGTCACCCACCGTAGGTTGATATAGACCGTATCAGTCTGGTTTTCATTGACAATATTGCATAGAAAATTAGGCTAAAAAAATCGCGAAAACTTGTTTTTGGTCTCATGTGGTCTACTATGACACGTTTATACAAAAAAAAAATGCATATATATTTTTTGATTTCTCATGTTAATTTTGAAATTTTGAACTCAAAAGGCAGGAAGAGTGAAGATTAAATTAGAGATCCCAAATTTTTATCACGTTCATGTGACGTAATTTTTCTACTTTTTCACTACCTATTCCTTTCCTACTTCAAAAAAAAAACCTAAAATTAAAACGCCTTAGCTGTACATTTCCTCAGATTTTGACCAAACTCATGTAGATAGTTGACTTCGAGTCGAAAACACCATACAAAATCTTGTTACTCTAGATCAATGGGTCAGGGAGCTGGTTACTAGGATGATTAAAAAGTTGTAGATTGCAAAAATCGACATTTTTGGTTTTTCCAAAAAACGAAATGAAAGCGTGTTTTACCTCAGTAATGGATCCAAAAAAAACTTTTTAACCTAGAATAGAGAATTCCTATTGAAATTGTTCAAAAATTTCGCGTTACAGGGCAGGCAACTGAAAAATTTACTTTTAGGTGTTAAAATGGAAATTTTTAAATTACTGATAGCAGTAATTTCAACGATATCCAAATTAGGAGTTGGTCGACATGTACCGTGAAACTTTTGAGTAATTTGAACTAAAAGTATCAGTTTTGATCCAACTCGGTTTTTTTTTTAGCTCAAAATACGAAATTGAAGGTATAATTAAAATGTCTCTAATGAAAAAACTAGCCTGAAATTCGTGTTTAACGTTTAAATTTACTGTGGGCCAGCGGGTGCTCATCATTCCCTAAAGCTGAGCTGGATATATTGTGGTAAAAGTTTAACAACATGGTAAATCTTTACTATTTGCACAGTAGTGATTTGCTCGATGGAGTGATTTCATAGTAAACCTACGAATTTTAATTGCCTACTCCTTGCTAATTGAAAAGTTAAAAAAATTTGTACAATTTTTTTCACCCATAGGATGTTTATCCAGCATGTCAGCATCCCCTTCTAATTAAGGCTGACTACAGGCCTGATGGAACATTTTTCAAAATAAACTCCCCAACATTAAATTTCCCTCCCCTCCCCTACTCCTCCTGAAAAAGAAAATGAAATATCTACTTGGCAAAATTTAGTCAAAAAATTGTAACATTTTTCCTACCATAAAATATAAAAGATGTTGAAGTTCGTGCATTAAATTTTTAAGACATTGTTTGTTTGAGACTGGCTGGATACAGCAGTAGGAAGATTATGGAAATTTTTTGTCCAGAATTACTCGAGACTTCTTCGTTAGGAACGCTGTTCACTAATTTCTGTTCAACCTAGTCACTATTCTGATTGGCCAAGATCTCAAATGTAGATCCTTTCAGATTTCCATTCAGCGAAAGAATAACTCCTGTCCAAAGACCAACTTCTGAACAATGCCGCACGAATCAGAATTAGTGAATGGCGCCGGTACAGGAAAAAACAAATGGAATTCCAAACCGTAATCTCTTAATTGGTAGGGCGTTTTTCAGTGTCTGTATTTATTTCACATTGCACGTCAATTTAATGTTAAAAATTTGCATCTTATCGAATTTGTGAACTGTTTAAAATGAACAATTATTGTACACTTCACCATTGCCGCTGAGTACTGTAAGTAATGCTATCTGAGTTATCATTTCCTTTCAAGCAAATGCATATTTTATTATATCTACTATTGTATGTGTATATCCTCATTATAAGTGTGATAAGATATACGTACGTGTATTTTTATTCGTTTTGATTTAGTTCTCGTTTTAAACACATAATGTGCATATCGGTGATATTGAAAATAATGATATTAAGTTGATGAAAAATATGTACAAATAGTTAGATGGAGCCATTTGATATCTATCAATATCACTAGCTTCCGTTCATGATATTATGTTGTCTAATCGGATGGCTGTAGCCTAAAGCTTTGTTCACATATTATTCGTGATTGTGTATCGTATTCATTATACCTTCCCTGAGATACCTACATGCATTTGGCTTTAAATTAAAAGTAGGCATCCTAATTGATGTGGTGTACGAATTTCTAATTTTGAAATATTTTTATTTATTTATTTATCAGCCTAAAATTACAATCAGTATGGATGGGCAAAGGTCTCTCTCAGTAAAGCATTGTTGATGTCGAAAAATCAACTTAATTCTATCTTCAGAATTAAAAAGAAAAATTCTTAAAAAAAAAAATCAAAACAAAAATTTTCTGTAATCTCAAAATTATTTGGTTTTGATTAATTAGACTTATTTGGCTGCCTCTATAATGCCACTTCTTAAATTATTAACTGATTTGTTACCAAACAAACCAGCTCACCACAAAAGAAAACGTCAGAAGACTTAGAGTACCTACATAACTTGAATATAAGAACAATGTTGTTTTTTAGGGTGCAGAAAACTAATATGACCATCAAAACTGACGACGATAAACCAGTTTTGGTTTCATGTTGAACCGGTTTAATTCTGAAAATCTTGCCAGTTTTTTTGCCAAATTGGTGTACCGCTATTTTTAGATACGCTGAAAACAAAACTGACCCATGAAAACCATGACTGATAAACCGGTTCCAATATGAACCAGTTTATCAATAAATTACTCAAAACTTGCCAAGAAAATTTGAAAATTTGTGATCAACTGTATTTTGAGACGTTTTAAAAACGAATTCGCCCTTGAAAACGGTTTCAGGTGAACCAGTGATGAGATAAACCGGTTTAATTTTGAGAATTTTACCGGATTTTTGTAAAAATTGGTGTACCACTATTTTTGGATACGTTGAAAACGAAACTGACCCATGAAAACCATGACTGATAAACCGGTTTATTTTGGAACCAGTTTATCAATAAATTCCTCAAAATTTGCGAAAAAAATCTAAAATTTGTATTCAGCTGTACTTTAGGACGCTGAAAAAGAATTCATCTGTAAGAACGGTTTCAGGTGAATCAATGATGAGGTAAACCGGTTTAATTTAGAGAATTCTGCCGGATATTTGCAAAAATTGGTGTACTACTATTGTTGGATATGTTGAAAACGAAACTGACCATGAAAACTATGACTGATAAACCGGTTCTAAAATGAACCGGTTTATCAATAAATTCCTCAAAATTTGCAAAGAAAAATTGAAAATGTATAACCAGCAGTATTTTAGGACGCTGAAAACGAATTCATCCCTTAGAACGGTTTCAGGTGAACCATTGATGAGATGAACCGGTTCAATTTTGAAAATCTTGCTAGATTTTTGTTAAAAATTGGTTTACTGCTATTTTTTGATATGTTTAAATTGAATTTAGCCATAAAAACTATCGCAGAAGAACCAGTATTCATTAAAATTTTACCAATGATAAGATTAGATTGTAACACATAATTACGTATAACGAAAAATATGAGGGAAGAACCAGATAACTTGGAAAGTGAAAATAGGCGTTAGGAAAAAATTCAAGAGAACCTGCGCGATTGAAGGTACCTACATTTCATCAATTCATGTTATCAATCTGCATAGCAAATTTTAATACTATTAATTAATTTTTTAAATGGATCTACTCCTCTTTCAGTTATTCCGGGAACCCATGGGCCTTTTACAATACGGCTTCTTTCAAATTTTTGTGGTTCAATCAACATTTTCAGAAAATGCTAAAAAAAAATCATCATCAAATTGAAAACGTTCAAATTACAATAGGAGAAACAAAGGCAATTAATTTTCTTACAGAAATACTGGGTTTATAGCGTTCATTCTAGATAGCATATTTTAATACATACAATTTTTTTAAAATAAATTTTGGTGACTTTATTGAGGAACTGATTCATTTTGAAATTGGTACCTCTGTGATAGTTTTTGTAGCTAAATTCATTTTAAACATATCAAGAAATAGCAGTGTACTAATTTTTACAAAAATCTAGTTAGATTTTCAAAATTGAACCGATTTATATCATCATTAGAGTCACCTGGAACCGTTTTCAAGGATGAATTTGTTTTTTGCGTCCTAAAATACAGTACACTACAAATTTTCACATTTTTTTGCAAATTTTGATAAACCGGTTCATTTCAGAACCAGTTTATCTGCGATAGTTTTTATGATCAGTTTCGTTTTCAACGTATTCCAAAATGTTAGTTGACCAATTTTATGAACATTTGGCAAGATTTTCAGAATTAAACCGGTTCATGTTCGAAACCGGTTCTATTGAGACGATTTTTCCATCCAAATTCATATTCTGCACACCAAAACACACAGCTATGTACAAACTCTTATAATAGAACGGTTCCAGTTATGAAATGAAACCGGTTTATCTTGAAACCGGTTCGTCGTTGCAAATTTTCATGATCGTATTTGTTTTCTGCATCTCAAAAAAACAATTCTGCATAGATTTTCACAAAAATCGGAGACGTGTCGTTTTCAGAAGTATATCCGATTAGCGCAACAGAAAAGAGAAAAGAAATTATCAGAAATATCTCACACTTCTCATATATACTTTTATAATATTGTAAAAGCAACAACTCTCTCGATGAAATAAAAAATCTACATCCAGCAACGGTAATTTAGTAGTTTTATTCGCGCATTAAAAACGCAAAATAAAGAGAGAAAAAAAAAGAAGGTTAACCGTTGACAGTTTTTCTTAGCATAGGCAGCAGTTAGCATATCTAATGAAACAACAATCCCTATAGGTATCTGCTACTATACAGATAGTATTTCGGTACCTACCGACGATCGTTGCCGATTTCCTAGCACCAATCTGTATATTGCGTACCGTAGGTACCATAAACGGTGTTTTTTTTTTACTCTTTTTCTTCTTTTTTATTCTTCATTATTATATTATGAAAGAAAGGCGGCGCGGAGAGAGAAGTAGAAAGATAAAGCGATGCGTTTTTCGTGGCCAATGACACGATCAATTCACGATAAGGTAAAAAGGGACTTGGTATATAGTATCATCGGCGTTGAAAACTGGTTATGATTAGGAGACAGAGAACTGTGTGCCCGTTTAACAATGCTGCGGCGATAATGCTGTCTTACGATCTATTTCTTTTCATTTTAGCATCTCTCTCCGGCGGCTCAGCGTATTTCCTCGCTCGCCATTTATTTCACCGACTAGCAAATCAATTCTATTGGCCGTAAACAGTTTTATTAAAATCATTCTATTCTTTAATCGTCTCTCCGAGAGGTTTTTTTTTCTCTCCTCTTCACTGTTATGTACCATCTTCTTTCTTCGGCGAGGTTTTTTTTTCCTTATTTAATATTTTTATCGCCATCGTTGGCCGCTGTGACAAACCGTAGACCACACCGGACATTTTGTTGGCGTTTCGATTGTTTTGTTTGTCGCAAACGGGTCATAAATTGTCGATATTTTGCGACCAACACCGTATATTCGAGAGGTTCGCGTTCACGCGCCCCGGATTAACGAACCGAAGAAACCAGCCGTTAGGTTGGAGAAAATTCTCCACTCTTGGTACGCGTGTGAGGAATGGGGACCGAGAGAGGGGTTGCATTTATGGTTTCTGCCCTTCGTACGGTACCTTATAGATCTCGCACACGATGTGTGTAAATATAGTGTAACATATGCGGACAAATCTTATAAGTTTACGTATTCTCGTTAATTGAACGAATAAGCGTCGTTAATTCATCCTCGAGACAAATTAATTAGCAGAATAAAATTTATATACTGTACGTACCAGTCGTATATTCGCCGCTTCCCAAAACTGATGTTTATGTAAGGACAAGGAGTAGCCATCTAGCCACCCGTCTTTCTTTTTTTTTTTTACATGTCATATGCTCAATTATCATTGTACATTGCACATAAACGTTTCAATGCCAAAAAAGCCAACCCGATTTATCCGAATTAATTGGGAAATTTTTCACTATGTAAATGTACAGCATCCCGAGTACATTTTAATGTATGACTGACTGTTTAATTGCAGCGTGTTATGATTTCGTCCATTGTACTATTAAATATTAGAATTTTTTCTACAGCACTCGAATTTTTAAGCCTTGACATCTGATGCTTGTTTTTATTACAATTTTATTTCTGGTCGAATTTTTTTTTTAAACCTAAATTTTATTTTCGATTTGGACTGATTAAAGCGTTTAATTGATGTAATAAAATGAGTAATTGGCTCGTAAGATGGGTATGATGGCGAAAGGCTGAAGCTCCAAAGATGATGAAGACGAAAGTGAAGAAATATTATTATGAGATGTGTGGTCTTATTGTACGATACGAGAAGAGATGGTGGAGAAGTGTTGATTTTGAATTTATATTACAGAAAATTTATTCCAATGAAATGTTTTTCAAAAATTATTGAAAAAATTAATTTTTTATGAAATATTATTATTTTTAGATTTATCAAAAAGTACCAAAATAGAAAGTAATATTACAAACGTTGCTCGAAAATATTAAAAAATTATCGGAAAATTGCCTTCAAGTTGTTAAAATATTTGGATGGTATACTTAATTAATTATTTTAAATATTCTGCATTTCATTACAATTTTTTTTTTTTTTATTTTTCTAAAAAATTATGCTGAATTTTCTCACTTTTCAGCTTAATTTTTTATGTCATAGTGTCGAAGAAAATTAGGCTATTACAATGTATCAACCTACGCAGATGAGGAGGGAGAGGGTGGGGAGTTATCAATAAAATCTATTTTGGACTCCTACAAGGCCATACTAAATCTATGTATCAAATTTCAACTTCCTAGCTCGATTTGGAGGGGTGATATGCGCGGGACGAACTCAAAAAATAAGAAAAACCGACCAGAAAACCACTTTTTTGAGCCTGTGAGAGAGTGCAAACCCCCAAAAGGCACATCGAGGGCTTTTATTAAATCTGTATGACAAATTTCAACCTTCCAGATCAATTTGGAGGGGAGATATGATTGTGACAAATTTAAAAAAAAAAAAAAATAAAACCTATTCAAAACCCCTCATTATTGGGGCTATGAGGGGGGAGGGGCTGCAATAAGGCTGAAGAACGGAGACTCTTGAAAGGCTTGTCCAAAACCTCTTTTAAATCTTTTTTTTTTTTTTTTTTGGCGGACTACAATCCCGAGCTGTTATGTTATGCTGGGTGAAGCAAGTTTATCGGTAATATCAGGACAATCTTAATCTAAAACTGTACAATTTCCCTCCCTCCCCCCGCACAGCCCGATACCTAAGCGTTTATTCAGGGCAGGAGAGTAATGTATTATCAGTAAACTAATGTTTATGAGAATCAGCCTGGACTAAAAAACCACTACGCGACGAGATGGTGGAAAACCTTGGCCGATTTCACCTTTTTGAGAGTGGAGAAAAATTTTTCTTTGACATTCTACGGCTTCATGTGATGGATTCCATGGTAAAGGCGCTTCTTCCGGCTTCTTGAACCTAACCCGATGTAAAGTTGGTGTGAAAAGACCTTTTCTAAATCTACATGCCAAATTTCAACTTCCTAACTCAATTTGGAAGAGAGATAGGTGTGGGAGAGCTTTTTTTCAAAGCCAAAATGGAGAAAATCCCCTATATCTTCCTTCCTAACTAACTTGGGAGACTGATTTTTGGATATGTTATACAACTTTTGATTCTCTATCGAGTGGTTTAAAAACAAATTATTTTTTACATTTTAGGCCCTTAGCAACCCCTCCTCCAAATTTGGGCATGACTGAATTTTGACCCGAGGTCATCTTCGCTTAAATATATGAAATTCGTCGCCAATCCAAGTCTACTGCACAAATTTGACCAATTTTAGTCGGTATCGAGTTGAACAAATGATTTCTTGTTTCGAAAATAAAATAAATCACTGATAAGGCCAAAAATGGTCTCAATGGTTTTCTAAGGACCTTAAAACGGATTTCGTTGATACTCTCTTCCCCCTCCTCATTCCCATGGGTCAATAGTAGGGTGGATCGATTTTTGCAAATTTTGGAAAATTGACAACGGGTAGTGTTTAATAATTGTCAAATGGCCTCAAACTAACGTGGTAAAAATTTCAGCCATCACAGTTGAAATTTACCCTCCTCCCTAGCCAAAGTTCAAAGCTAAAAAAATACCAAATATTTTTAAAAATTGTAAAAAAATATTTTTTGATAAATTTCTTATCAAAAATGGGTTTAATACTGTTATTTTTATACTCAAAAATAGTCAACGAAGATTATTTTTTACCTCTACTCTGTTTTTATGGGGGCCAGAAAAACGTTATTTTTCACACTTCTTGAAATATGTTAAAATAATTCGAAAAAAATTCAATTAATATAAATGTAGTATAAGCCCACTTAATGCATTGAAATTCGAAAAAAATTCCATTAATATAAATGTAGTATAAGCCCACTTAATGCATTGAAGTCATCAGATGCCACCTCTACTGACTTTTTTTAAGAATAAGAAATCGAGTGAAACGACCTATTTCTCATAAAATGAAGCTATTTAATGACCACTGGAAAAAGTAAAAGAAGAAAAAAAATCACTAGAAATGGTTCGGATGAGTTAAAACGACTGTATTAGACTCATTTCAATTGAAATTTTTTCAAAATTAATTTTTTTCGAATTATTTTAAAATATTTTTAAAAAGTGTGAAAAATAACATTTTTTTGATCTGCCTTAAAAAGACGGTAAAGATGAAAAATTATCTTTGTTGATTATTTTGGGTATAAATAACTGTATTAAAGTTATTTTTGATGAGATTTTTCAAAATTTTTGGTATTTTTTTTAGCTTTGAGCTTTGGCTGGTGAGGGTGAATTTCAACTTGAGGGCTAAATTTTCACCACATTAGCCTGGTTTTCATTGACAATATGACACGAAAAATTAGACTAAAAATATTAAAATTATAATTTATTCGGAATTTCAATTGTACCTTTACCCTTCGTTCGTCTTAGGTGTGAAATTTTTCTGAATTTTGATTTATATAGGTTTTCGATTACATCGCTGCATTACTTTTTTTTTTTCGCGAATTGAAAACTTTTTCACACACACATGCCAGACATACCTGATAGTAGGCCTAATTCAAAATTAATTTTTAGCTTGTTACATTAGTCGCGAGATTTAAATTGAATTAATTTCGTAGCGAGGAATTTTCGACTATATTAACGGTCAAACAGTAAACGTGGCCCTAGGAAGTGTGTAAATTAAGTATAAGTTATGTACTTGGTAAATTATTCTAACCGCATCGAGTATATACCAGGAAATACGTACGTAAGTACGTTACAATTTAAAAAAATGTGTTTAAAATGGACGCGAAAAAATTGTCATTAATGCGAAAATTACCCGCTGCGTAGGGAAAATAAGTACGTATATACGAATACGAGCGAAGTGAAAAAATCAACATACTGTAACACACGAGGCACCCCGTTAGCTATTATTTAATAAAATCTTACGCTGTGTTAGGGTATAATGCAGTTGATAATGAATGCATTCAGTTATGGGAATAATTAATCCGTGAAAGCTATTACGAGCGATTAAGACAATTAAAGACAGTTGAGATAAAGTTAATTTTTTCACAATGTAATGAGTATACAGAAGGAAAAAAAAAAAGAAGATAATTTAATAGTACATCGCCTCTAAACCAATAACGAAGAAATATTAGATACGATTTGAAAAATAGTATAGGATTACGATAGGGCAACTGGTCAAATAACGATGAATAGTGAAGCGTGTGCTGTAAGTATAGGGATAGGATAGGATACGATTGCAGAGTTGGCGCGAGCTCGATTTTGTTTGTGTGTGTGTGTGTGTGTGTTTTTTTGGTCGATACGTTAAACTACGATATACTTGGCACTGTTAATATTATCGGCGCTAATTAATCGAAATTTTTTTCGTTTCAGGCTCGTATTAGCTTAATTTACCAATCCGTAGCGTATACGTCATATTCGACCTCCATTCTGCAACCTCTTAACCATCGCTAGTCATATATGTGTATTAGTATTAGTTGACTCCACTTAACCCCTAGCTAAGCCCTATTTTATAGTTTCATTTGAATGTGTTCTGCCTTCAGTATGGTTATATACTGTATAGAGAACAACGTTCATTAGGGATTATTAGAATAGCACTAGTAATATTCTTGATTAAAGTATATTGATATGTTTTTCTTATACGTGACGGTTGCGTTGGTTTTTTTTTTCTTTTATTGTTTTTATTAAAGCTTGGTCACAACGGACGGACGGGCGGACGGCCGGCCGTCGATGGCTGGCGCTCGGTGATCGCATTCGGTGGGTCGGTCGCCCAAATATGCATCACCACCAGCTTGGTGAGTTAAAAGAATCCGGGTTCGTCGTTCTAAAGAAGCTGTCCGATTCAAGGATATATCTTTATCCCTTGCAGGTACAAAAATTGGGTGAAAAATATATACTGGGTATCTTATAGTATATACACGTAGGTATCCCTAACAAACAGGTAGAATAAAGACGAAATGGCTATTAAATATTCACCTATAGAGAGATATACCTAAACCTATCCACACTACCTTGTTGTACCAGCAGTCATCGTCGTCGAGACTCGAGAGATCTGTAAGAGAGAATTTCTTTAAACGTTTTAAAAGAATTCTGTTCGATGATAGTTTTCTTGACTTCTTTTGTCTACTTTATATCCCCGCACCAGTTAACCTGCGGGGGTTGTAAAATTTAAATTCATTATTTAGCGGCTTTTCGTTTTACAACCTACGTATTAGTGGTGGTCAATTCATTATGTACCTAGCGTATGGAAATACTCGCCCTAACTCGTCATTCGGCCTACTTTACGAACCCATTGAACCATTATACGCGTAAAAGCCGTCGGGATTTCTTAACTTAGTCATCGACTAAGAAGGATTATAATCCTTGGAGATTGTTCGCTCGATTTAACCCAGGTAAAAAGAATCCTTAAAGGTTAATTCTGACCTTTTTTTTTTTTTTTTTTTTTTTTT